>JAQZBX010019732.1:5328-33660 GCA_029593785.1 Cabassous unicinctus | reverse complement strand
TGTGTGTGTGAGTGTGTGTGTGAGGCCTCCCCCTCTGGGCTCCTTACCCGGGGGCGTGGTCATGCAGCAGCTACTGTTACTGGGTAAACTTCCCTGCCCCCACCACCCGAACGGCCATTAGTGCCCCCCCCAGGATGATCTCATTGCCTCATTCTGGAGGCTGAGTAATCCTTGACTCCGCCCCCCCCAAGCCAGGTACCAGACTTGGAGGCACCTGGGCACACCAGGTTCTGGAACTGGGACTCTGCTGCCTTGAGTCCCAGTGGGGGGGGGGACCCAGGAAGCTGGGCCTCTGGGGAGTGGCCTGGGGGCTCCTATCAGGGTCCCTTGAGGCTGATGGCTCTGGGCCCTGGGTCCCTGGTGGCCAAATAAAGGCCCTGGGAGACTGGCTCATCCAGACCTGCCATCCTGGGTGTCTCCCGGTCCTAGGGCTGGGCAGGGGCCTCCAGCACCTCTGTGCGGGCCTGGGTCACCTGTCCAGGTGTCGGGAGGGGGGTCTAAGAGACTGGGAGCTTGGACTTTGCAGTTTCCTTGGCATTTTGAGGCTTGGGACCAGAGAAAGAGAAAGATGCCAAGTGCCTGGAGACCAATGAGTTCGACCCTGAGGGCAAGGGCTCGGAGGGGAGGGACTGAGCAGGTGGACACCTGGAGGAATTGGACGCTCGAGTGTCTGATGACTGTTGGGGGTGGAAGGGGGCGTCTCCCAGGATGGATGTGGTGAGAAGAAACCTGGCAGTTCTGGGGCATCTCAGGGGGGAGGGAATCTTCACCCTGTTTCTGAGATGGGGATGTCAGCATCCCCTGGAGGGAGGGGGCTCAGATCCTGGCTTGCAAAGGGCCAGGGATGCCTGGGGCCTTTTTGGGGAGATGGGGTTGGAGGGCCCCCACCTCTACTCTTATGGGACCAGGACTAGGACCAGGTCCTCTTCTAGGGGATCCTCAATGCCTGAATCCTGTTTAAGGGGACGGGACAATCAGCCCCTGTCTCCATGGGGTCAGAAGTCTCCTTGGGGAAGGGGACACCGTCTCTGCTTTCACAAGGCCAAGGCTCCAGGGTACCTCCCCGAGAGGAGGGCCAGGATGCCCAGCCCCTGTTTCCAGCGCCTCCTCCCAACACCCCATCCTCGTCCGTGGGGGGGTGGCAGGGAGCCTCCGCGGATGGTGCCCAGCCCCGGGCCTCGCCCCACGCGGCCGCGGGCTCGCAGGCTGCGCGCCCAGCAGATCCCCGGGGCCCGGCTCCCCGCCCCCCGCGCCGAGGGCTCCCCCGGACCCGGGCGGGCAGGCGGGCAGGCGCGGCGGCGGCCAATGAGCGCGCTCGCCGTCTCCGGGAGCCGGGCCGGCTCTGCCCGCCTGGCATTGGGCACGCGGTGGGCAGCGGCGGGCGGGGCCTGGGGGTCCTCGCGCCTGGTTGGGCCAGGCTTGTTGCTGGGTAACGGGGCGGCGAGTTTCCCCTGGCAACGGCGGCGGGTACCGCTCACTGGCTGGCCGGGAAGGCGGGGGGGCGCGGGCGCAGGCAGGCCCCGCAGACCCCAGCAACAGCGCGCGGCCCCCGCCCCGCCGGGGAGCGGGAACTTTCACACGCGCGCCGGCCGCTCGGACCCTGCGGACGCGGGCACCGGGGCAGCGGCCCCCGCAGCCCCCACCGGCTCCGGTCCCGCCTCCGGGCCTGGAGAGCCCGCCGCGCGGGGGACAGGGACCCCGGAGGCCCCCTCCCCGCCGCGGAAGGCCAGGACTCAGGCCCTGCAGGAGAAAGTTAAGTCCTTCCCAACTCCCTCTCCCAGGTCTGCGAAATCGCCTTTCCCAGGATCGCACTGAAAGGTTGGGGAAGGTTGTCGGTCTGCAATAAACTAGACCGGACCTTTATGTTCTGTAACCAGCACTTCACATGAGGCCTACTACGTGCAACTATTAGTCTTCACAACAGCCCTGGGAGGTGGGTGCTCCCCTTTTCACAAACAAGAAAACCGAGGCAGAGAGGTGGGAAGCTGCTTCCTCAATCAAGGTCGTCATTTGAACCCAGGTACCTGGCTCCAGAGTCTGAGTGCTTTCTACTCTGCTGTGCAAAGCCCATTCCTAGCTGGGCCGCAGGGCGCCGGTTTGAGACCCTTGCCCCACCTCGAGGGTCTTAGCTTGAGGTGTGTGGATTTTCCACGAGTCAATGGACTGCCACACTGGTAGTAATGGTGATGGGTAACATGTAGTAAGCACCCATATGCACCAGTGATTTATTTTCATTGGTCTTACTCTGCACAGTCCTATAAGGTACAGTCCGTTGCTCTCCCCAACTCCCAGATAAGGAAACTGAGGCACAGAGAGGTGTAGCCACTAGCCCAAGGTCACACAACCAGTAAGCTCTCTCAGAGGGTGATTTTGCCACACACGCCCCGCCCCCAGGGGATGTTTGGAGACATTTTTGGCTGTCACAGAGAGAAAGGAGTGCTACTGGCATCTAGTGGGTAGAGCTCAGGGATGCTCCTAAGCGAGCATCCTACAATGTGCAGGACAAGTAATCGCCATCCTGAAATGTCATCAGCCCGAAAAGCTGACATTGAGGAAGCTGGTCTAAGCCAAGCCTTGAGGCTTCCCCCTAAACCCCTCTACCCCTAATCAGTCTCTCTTTCGATCCAGGCTCTCAGTCTCTTCTGGTCTCTCTGCATCCCCCTGATCTGGGCCTTCCTGTCTCTTTCAATGTCTCTTGCTTATCTCTGTCTCTCACCCTCCATCAGAAGTGCCTGTGAGCCCTCCAAGCTTCAGAGGGGATCAGGGACCAGAGGCAGGGTTGGGGGATGTCCAGAATGCTCGACCAAGAACTTGGTCCCTCAGAAGACCTGCTGAAGTGGGAGTGGGAGTAGGGATGTAATCTGGAAGAGGTAGGTGGTGCCACCTTCTTCCTCCCTTTGCCCCTGGCATGGGGTGGGGGAGTCTCAAAAAGACAGCCCTTGGGCCAGCCACGAACTTTTTTTTTTTCTTTGCCCACATAGTTTTTAGTTTTGAATTTATATGCCTCTAGAACAGGGGTTCTTAACCTTTTTTGTTCCATGGACCCCTTACTAAGTCCACACTATACTGTGTATTATTTAATAAACATATCACACCCGCACCAACACATCTCCACAAGAATAATGTTTGCTTGTTTTTTTAATTTCAATTCAAGCTCATGGACCCCTGGTTAAGGACCCCTGCTCTAGAAGGAGCCCACAATCTCCAATTAGCCACACGCCCCACCACTCCCTATTGTCTTACACTGGGCTCATTTCATTCATTTCTTTAATGATGGCTCTTGAATTTGAGACCCCTGGAAGCAGGATTTTGGAATGGGGTCTGGACTAAATGGTGGAGAGGAAGGATCTCTACTGGAGATGATGCCTATGGCCTGATAAACCCTTGGTCTTCTCCTTCTCTCTTCCACCCCCATCCACCAAGCTGGATTCCCACCCACCTTCATGCTCATTTCCTTCTCAGAAGACTATTCCAGGAGAACAGAGGTAGCTCAAGACGTTCAGTGCCTGCTTCCCATGTACAAGGTCCTGGGTTCAATCCCCAGTACCTCAAGAAAAAAAAATGCACATCTGGACTCCTGGTGTCCCACTTTGCATTGGTGAGTGAGGTGTGCAGGCTGGACCATGAGCTAGCACAGGGCTGGAACCTGTCCCTCCCCACTTCATCTCTGGCCAGACACAGAACAAACCCTGGCAGTAACTGACCAGCACTAACATTTATTAGGTGCCTACTATGTGTCAGACACTGCACTAAATGACGTCCATGCATGATCTCATTTAATCAATGTTCAAAGCAGCATTTGTCAAACATCTCTGAATGCCATTCATGGTCATAAGTACACTTTCTTTGTGACCTAGTATGCACACACAATATATAAACAAAACTTTCATAAAACAACCTCTGTGTAGCCTTGACTTCATGATGTTTAAAAATCATAGTCTTTTTTTTTGTAAACACTCTGGTGAAGCCCCACTCAAGGTGCAGGCAGGAGAAGGGACTGACGACCAAAGGGGCACAAAGGAAGTTTTGTGGGTGATGGAAAAGTTCTGTACCTCGATTGTGGTGGGTTTCAATTATGGATGTTTGTCAAAACTCATCAAGCTGCACACCTAAAAAGAATAAATTTCTTTGCATGTAAATATATCTCAATACACTTGAATGGAAAACAATAAGATCCACCAAAGTGATTTCCCAATCCATGGTTTGCTCAGGACCCACAGTTTGAAAAACACTGGAAGGAAGGAAGGGAGGAGGGGAAGAGGGGGAGAGAGAGAGAGGGAGGGAGGACTGGAGGAAGAAAGGAAGGAAAGAGGGCCAGAGGAGAGGGAGGCTGTGGCTCACATTTGAAAATAGGGAGCTTTCACCCGAGGTCTGGATTTCCTGGCTCCCTGGTAAACCTGAGGATCTGGCCCCGGGAGGCAGCTGAGTTTGGGTAACTGGACAAACCCGCCTTCGCTCAGGCCTGGCATCTTTTCCCGGCCAGCCCCGTGCTGGGCACACAGGGCTGACTTGTGTGGTTTGGTGAGGGGGAAGACGGAGGGAATGGGATGTGCAGACGAGGCAGAGGCCTAGGGTGCCCAGGGGAGGGGAGGACCCGGGACCACAAGGTCAGAGCAGGTAAGGGGGTGATGGAGGGAAAGGAAACAGAAAACCACGAGACAGAGTGAGATTCAGTGCAGGGTCTGCCCAGGCATGTCCCTGCCAGGCGCCCCAGGCTTCCTCCTCCCCCTCAGACTGGCGACAAGCGTGGCCGGGGCGTGCATGCTGCAGAGAGCAGCACCGCCCGTGGGCCGGTTAGTAAGAACCTGTCACGCGTGTGACTCTGCGAGTGTGTGCTGGGGTCAGTGTCTATGTCAGACTTGAGCTACGTGATTAGGGGTCTGTTGCTGACCATTTCCATGTGTCAGCTGAGAGCGCACCGCGTGGGTGGCACGGGTGTGTGTGACTATGAACTGGGGGAGTGTCCTTAGGATAAGGCTGTGTGTCCCGCTATCCCTGGGTCAGGTGTGTGTGTGTGTGTGTGTGTGTGTGTGTGTCCGGCCGCACCTCTCCCGGCGTTTGGATTTTTTTCTTTTTTCTTTTGGATTTTCTGATCGGTGCTCCCCTGCGCCTGTGGGGATCCGTCACTGTGTGTGAGTGTGAGGTGGGTGCCCGCCATTGGAAAGGTTTGTGAACACGGCATTTCCGTGAGTCTGGGCTCCCCGGGTCTGGTGTGCTCCTCAGCGCGCGCCCGGGGACTGTCAGCCCGTGCATTTGTGGCCGTGTGTCTGTGTGTCTGTATGTCCCTGGTTGCGTCTGGGAGCCCCTGCGCCTGTCCGGGGTGTGCATCGGTGCGGCCGTGGCCGTGCGTCTGGGAGTCTGTGTGTCCCCGTGACCTGTCAGCATGTGACTTTGTGTACCCTGGAGCGCCAGGCGGTCTGCCTGCGTAGACGCCTCTGCGTGTGTGTGTCTGTGGGTCCGGGTCAGGGAGTCAGCGTGTCAGTGCGGGAGTCCGGCTGTCCCGCTGTCTGGGCGTCCTCCTCGCCCCAGGCCCGGCCCCGCCCCGCCCCCGGCTGCAGGGAAACCCCCGCACGGAGGTGGTGGGGGGCGCGGCGCGCGCCTGCAAGTCCCGACTTGTCCGCTGCGGGCGGGCAGCGGGCGGGGCCGTGGCGTCACGCGAGGGGCGGGGCGTGGGACCCGCCGGGCGGGGGCGGGGCGGGGCGGGGCGGCCGCCGAGCGGGCCCGGGAGCCGCCGGGCGGCCCGAGACGCCGCGCGAGCCACATGCGAGCGGGTGCCCGGCGGCGGCGGCGGCGAGGTCGGCAGCGGCGACCACGACGCGGACACGCCTGCGTCCCGAGCAGCAGCAGCAGCAGCCACTGCAGTTAGAGCAGCAGCAGCAGCAGCAGCAGCAGGAGTCGCCGCAGCGAGCGGCGCTCGGCGGGCGCGCCCTCCTGAAGGAAGCCGCCCGCCCCGCATCACTGTCCCCTCCGGCGTGTTCATGCCCCCGGGGTGAGTGTGCGCAGCCCGAGTCCTTGCTGGCGGCGATCGGCCGGGCTGGGTGGGCTCCCTGGAGGAGGTGGCGGGAGTGCACTCAGAGAGCAGTGCGGGCGCACTGCATCCCCATCCCGTGCCTCCGCTTCCCCCCACTCCCATCCCCGCAACGGAGGCGCCTGGGCTGGGGTCCCCCGGCGGGAGGCACTAAGGCGGCCTGGGGCCCAGTCGGGGCGCGCAGGTGCCTCGGCGGTCTGGCGGGTTTGTTTACAAACAATGGGGTGCGGGCTCGGCAGCGCCCCCTGGCGGCCAGTGCGGCCCCGGGGAAGAGAACCGACCCAGGCTGCCCCGGTCCCCGCAGTCCCGCGGGGGGTGGGGGGCCGGCCAGGAGGGGCGGCCACACCCGGGGCGCGCGCCCGCTGGGGGCGGTGGCAGGGGGCGTCTCGCGGGCCGTCGAGTCTGCGGCTCCTGCGGGCGGGGGCTGCGCCCCAGCAACAGCCAGTTATTGGCCCCGCGCTTGCCAGGCGGGCGGGGCGGGCGCACGTGGCGGCGGCGGGGTTGGGGGGGGACTGTGACAGCGGAGGTGGGGGGCGTCTGGGACCGCCGTGGGAGCGCGCGTGTGCGGAGTTGTGGATCTGCAGGTGTCTCGCCCGGGTGTGTGCGTGTGTCTGGCTCCGAGTTTGTGCTGGGATCCGCAGGGAGTGGTTGTGTGTCAGTCCAGGGGAGTGTTAGGGCTTGTGGCCCATCCGAGTGTGCTTGTGAGTCCCCGCGTGTGCTTGTGTGGGGTTCTGTCTGTGTCTGCCGCGCATGTGGGTTGGGTGCCCTGTTTATGTGTGGTTGTACCTGTGTGCGCCCTCTGTGTGTGCTGTTTGTGGGTGAGTCTGTGGCTCTGTGTTGCCTGCATGTGCTGTGTTTTTGTGAGTTTGTACATGTGTGTACGTTTGCATGTGTTGCTTGACTGAGCTGTTTGTGTGTTTATATGTGTGTCTTTCCTTGGTGTGATGTGTTTGTGTGTGCTTGTGTGTCTTGTTCTGTGTGTATCTCCAGGGCATGTGTCTCAGCGAGCATTTGTGATGTGCCTGCTGAATGCCGATGTTTCTTTTCTGGCCGGGTGTCTGTGTGAGTTCTGTGTGTGTGGCTGGGGATTGTCTCCCTCTGTTCTTTGCTGGTGTGTCTGGGAATTGGGGACAGTGGCTCCGTGGGTCTGTGCCGTCAGCGGGGGCTGCTGCCTGCCTCTTGTGTCGGCTGTGTCCGAGCTGTGTGTGTGCGTGCGTGTGTTGAGTCTGAGGGGCTTGTCTGTGATCGGCTGGCTCATGTGTGTCATGTGGGCTGCGTGTGTGTAGTGTTTATGTCAGTCACGTGAGACCAGTGTTATCTGTCAGTGTCTTAGGTATGTGTGCTCCCGTGTGGGATTAGAGTTAGCTGGGGTTTGCTTCTGCGTGAGTGTGCCGGGGCTGCCGGTTGGTGATGGTGTCTTGGGGTGATGGAGAGGAGGGGGGTGGGTTGATGCCTGCTGTTCTGTTGGTGTGTGTGTTTGTGTCGTTGTCCGCATGTGTGGAGACGCATCAGGGTCTGATGACACACGTGTCTGTGTGTGCCTGATGTACCTGTGTCCTGAGGTCTGAGAGTTGGTGATGTGTGGCTGTGGACATCCATGTGTATCGGTGGATGTCCGTTTTGTGTTGATTGTGTAAGTCTCAGAGTGCCTACTTCTTAATCTTGGGTGTGTATGGGTTGGGGGGGGGCACGTGTGTTTGAGAATTGTGGCAGTGCCTATTTGTGTGTGTTTCCTTCAGTCCGTGCAGTGATGGCTGCATTGTGTGTCCCTGGGCATATCAACAGTGGTCCCTGTGGGAGAGCCTGACAGTTTGTGTAGGTATGTGTGGATAGGGGGTGGGTTGTGCCACCCGCGTTCATGGTGTGTATGCGCTTGTGTGGGTCTGTGTGTCTGTGTCTCACCACGTTTTGGTCAGCATGTGTGTCCTTCTGTGTACTGGGTGGCAGTGTCCGAGACTGGACATCTCAACGTCTGTGTGCAAATGGGAGATGGGGTGGGAGGTCAGGCTGCCCAGGCCCTGTGAATCCTTGTATGTGTGTGTTGTGTGCTCTTCACACCCCCCCCCCACAGAGCCAATAGTGCCCTCCATCTGGGTCCTGAGCCCCTGTGGTGAGGACCCTCACTGGGTGGGGGACGTGGCCCCACAGCCTGTGCCCTGGGAACCCCAGGCAGGGTGAGCTGGGCTGTGGGGCTGTCACAAGCCCCATCCCGCAGGCCCCTGCCAGAGCCCTGCACCCGGCCGGGGGCCCTCCAGGTGCGCCGCTGGACACAGCCGGGGCCTGTGTCAGTGCCGGTTGGGCTTGTGCTGCGTCGTGGGCCTCCCTCTCCCCACGCGCAATCGGCCCCTCCAGCTGAATCCTGCGGGGCCCCTGGTTGTTGGGGGGCGACTCCCTTGTGCCTGCCCCCCCCACGTGAGTGCGCATCCTGGGTGCCCATACCTCGTCCCCCGTGGGACTGGCGGTCGCTGTGTGTATTGGGGGTCCCGCGCCCTCGCTGACCTGCCCCTTCCCCCTGCCCCCCGCAGGCCCCCGGGAGCGCCATGGCCCGCGCACGCCAAGAGGGCAGCTCCCCGGAGCCCGTAGAGGGCCTGGCCCGCGACGGCCCGCGCCCCTTCCCGCTCGGCCGCCTGGTGCCCTCGGCCGTGTCCTGCGGCCTCTGCGAGCCGGGCCTGCCCGCCGCCCCCGCCGCCCCCGCCCTGCTGCCCGCCGCCTACCTCTGCGCCCCAGCCACCCCGCCCGCCGTCACCGCCACCCTGGGGGACCCCCGCTGGCCTGGGGGTCCCCGCAGCCGGCCCCGAGGCCCGCGCCCCGACGGTGAGTGCCCGCCCCCCACACCCGGGTTGAGGAGAGCCAGGAAAGGACTGGGCTGGGTGACACTGAGGAACTGGATAAGTGGGAGCCAAGTGGGGTGTGTGTGGAGAGGGGCGGCGAGCCGAGCCCGGGCCACCGGGAGGGTGTGGCCAGTGTGGTCTTTGTGTTGCAAGAAGCAGGAAGACGGAGTGGGAGGCTGGGGGAGGGGGAGAGGCCGAGTGGGAAGTCCCTCCTGGAATCTGACTGCAGTCCCCGAATTTGCAGCCCAGGGCCCCTTCCGGGCCGCGGGCAACAGCTGTTTCCCAGCCCCCTCCTCCAGTCTGGGTCCCCTTGATCCCCCTTGGGGATCGCAGTTGGGGAGAGTGTGGGCCGAGGTGAGAACTGTGGCCTCCAGACTTTGGGGAGGGGGCGAGGGGGGCCGCTTGCCCTTATTTGCATGTCTTTGGCCAGGCCCAGCCCCCCGCTGCCCTCGGGTGGAGGAAGGGGGGGAGGGGCGGGCGCTGGGAAACCCCCCCGGGGAGGGGTGCGCGGTAGGGAGGGAAGGGTTAAAGGTCCCCTGCCTGCTGGCTGTTAACCCTGCGGCGCCCGGGGGCCGTCCCTGCGGACACACTCGCACACAGGGTGGCAGGGACGAGTGGCCTGTCTTCCCCTCCTCCCACCCCACCCCCACGCTGTCCCTGGAAAGGAAGGTTAGGGAGAGAAAAACTTCCCTGGCTCGGTTTCGGTTGTAGGGCTGGGGTGGCTCCAGACGCAGACGGGGAAATCGAGGCCCGGTTTTCGGCTGTAAGCGGGGAGCCCTCATCTCAGCACCCCGGCTGCAAGGAGGGAGGGGGGCAGGTCAGGGGAGTTCAGGAGGAGGAGGGTCAGGGAGACGTCCCAGCCCCCCAGGCCCTGGCTCGGAGCCCGCCACAGACTGGCCTTCTGGTCTCCAGGCCTCAACCACATCCGGGGATGTGGCCTCACTGTGATTGACAGGAGGGCGCCTGAGACCTGAGGCTTGTGACTCTGGGCGGGATCAGTCGCTGTATCCCCGTGTGACCTTGGGCCACTTCTTAGGGTGGGCCCGGCTTCTCCATAAGTCAAATGGAGCAGGCAAAATGTGGGCCCCGTTATGAAATAAGAGCTACACAGGCAGGATAAGAGGAAGGACTTCCAGACTGACACAGGCAGCTGGTCACACAGGTGACCCAGGGAGGCCTCCTGGGGACCTCTTCTTGCTTTCTAGCGCCCGAGGAGGAGAAGCTGAGAAATCCGGCTCTAATGGGGGGAAAAGGAGTCGCCAGAAATGAGGCGGGGAGCCAAAGAGAAATTAGGCACGTGGGAGAGGGAGACTCGGGCCTTGGCTCCCGAGGCTCCCGGGGCTCCCGGTTCCTCGGGGACTCCTCGGGACGGGAGGTGGGTGCTGACCTCGCCCCTCGCGCTCCCGCAGGTCCTCAGCCCTCACCGTCGCCGGCCGAGCAGCACCTGCAGTCGCCGGTCCCCAGCGCCCCGGGGGCCCTGGCGGGCGGCCCCACCCAGGCGGCCCCGGGGGTGCGCGGGGAGGAGGAGCAGTGGGCCCGCGAGATCGGGGCCCAGCTGCGGCGGATGGCGGACGACCTCAACGCGCTGTACGAGCGGCGGGTGAGTGCCAGGGGCGCGGTAGACGGCAGGTGGGACTTCCCGCCAGGGCCGGGGCGGGGGCCGCGGGCGCGCCCCGCCAGATGTGCGGCAGCTGCTGCCCGGCGCGGCGGGGTCGCGCCGGGGCCAGGCGGGGGTGGGGGGCCGGGGCCACCGCGAGCGCCGCTGCGCGCCCGTGCCCGCGGCCGCGGGGACTGAGGGCGGCGCGGGGCGGCGCAGAGCCTATATCCCGCGCTATTTATAGCCGGTGAGTCAGCAGCCGCGCCGCGCCTGCCCCGCCCGCCGCCCGCAGCGCCCCCTCGGCTGCGCGGCGGGCGGGGCGGGGCTGGAGGGGCCGGAGCCCCGCCCCGCGGGAGCCCCGCCCCAGCCCCGCAAGGCCCTTCCTAAGACGGAGGGTTTGCAGCCTGCAGCGCGCGGCAAGCGGGAGCAGACAGCAGCGCGCCCGCCGCGCAGCTCCGCGCGGTGCGCGCCTTCCAGCCCCGGGCTGGCTTCTTAAGAAGGAAAAGCACCCTAAGCAGGCGGCAGACCCTCCGGATCGCTCCCCTCCCCCCCAGGGGAAGCCTCTGGAAGCCCCATTCCCAGGCAGGTGCTGCTTTCAATCCATGATGGCCAGGCGAGAGCCACCCCTGCTCAGGACTGCGGGCCTTTCCAGCTTGACAGCCGCCATGGGGGGTGCTCCTCTCCCAGCTCAGTTTCCCCCTCGATAGTAGACCCCTGAAATTCATCCACCTGGGTGAGGGCTGCTTCCGTGCAGTAATTTTCACCGCTCCACAGTATTCCATGCTATCAATAGTGAGCAGTGTCCTTTTTCACTTACTCACTGATGGATTTGTAGGGCATTTCTTCCTTTTTAAGTTTCATTCATTTTCTTTTTCTTTTTTTTTTTCTCACTCTGCCAAAAGATGCACAGCTGGTGCAGGGCGGGCTCCAGGGTAGATGGCAGGGCCGCTGTCAGCCTTTCCAGGTGACCGCCAGCTTGCCAGGGTGGCTGTGCCGCGGCGGCCCCAGCACGGGCTTTTTAACTTCTGCCCCCCGCTGGTGGGCCTCCTTTGTGGCTTCCTCCCGGCTGCAAGAGTTGGTGGGGGCTTTAAGGAGGCAGGGGCTGCTGCCCTCATCTGACCTGCAGGTTCTCATCTGTAGTGTGAGTGCTTCCACCCGCTGTGTCTTAGGGAGATGAAGCTCGGTGTCCAGCCCAGGGGCCAGCAAGGCCGCCCAGTGCTTGAGAGTCACCATTTTTACTGTTGCCTTTAATTTTTATTTTTTGATTTTATTTTTGATTTTTATTTTTTGAACCTAGCTTCCTTTGTTCTTACTCCCTAGCATTTTGGAGCTGAGGGGGTCCTAAGGCCACTGGGGGAAAGGGCAGGAGTGTCCCCACAGTGCCACTGCACACACTTCTGCTCAGCCTCAGCACAGATGCAGAAGTGTTCCCAGTTCTCTTTCCAAGGGTTGCTCTTGAACCCCTAAGACTAGGGGCTCCCTTCATCCCATCTTGCCACGCTCCTGCCCCACCCACCGGCCCTCTGTGACTTTGGCAGGGCCACTTCCGCATCTGGAAAACGGGGACAGGGACAGACCACAGCTCCTGTGCACTGAGAATTTCCGGGAGCCAGGCGCTGCCCCCTCGCCCTCCTCCTCTCACGTTCCAGCCACACCCAGGCAGGGGAAGACTTTGGCCCTCGTGGGTGCAGGAGTGAGATTTGATATAGCCATGAGAGGCCTCCCGAGCTCTTGGGACGGGCCTGGCCCTTCTGCCCTGTGGCCGAGCACCCACACGTTCCCTGTCACGGGACCCAAGCCCCTCTAACTTCCTCTTCTCTCTCTCCCCAGAGACAAGAGGAGCAGCAGCGACACCGTCCCTCGCCCTGGAGGGTCCTGTACAATCTCATCATGGGCCTCCTGCCCTTACCCAGGGGCCATGGGGCCCCCGAGATGGAGCCCAATTAGGTGCTGGCGCCCGCCCGGTGGCCGTTGGGTACTTGGGGGGCAGGACCCTCCCACCTCCTGACGCCCCATCCAGCGCGGGGGACTTTTTCTGCACCATGTAGCATACTGGACTACCGGCCCTGCCTGTCCCCGGGGCGGCCCAGGGCGGCCACTCCAGCCCCGGCCCCAGCCCAGCCTGGGGTGCACTGACGGAGATGTGGACTCCTGGGCCCCTGGCCGAGAAGCCGGGGAGGGAGGGCAGACTACTCAGCGGCTGAAGGCGGCGGTGACCGAGAGGGTGGGGACTGAGCCGCCCACCTCTGCCGCCCACCACCATCTCAGGAAAGGCTGCTGGTGCTGGCTGCCCGTTCCAGCTGCAGGGGTGGCACTGGGGGTCTCCCCCCCCAGTGCTCCTTCACTTTGGGCCTGGCCTCAGGCCCCTGGTGCTTCCCCCCCTCCTCCTGGGGAGGGGGCCCGTGAAGAGCAAATGAGCCAAACGTGACCACTAGCCTCCTGGAGCCAGAGAATGGGGCGCGTCTGATGGCTGTCGCGGCCCAGCGCCCAGCCGTCTTCCCTGAGCCAGCCGGCGGGTGGTGGGCATGCGTGTCTCACCTTCATCTGGGGGTGGCCAGGAGGGGCCCAACTGGGAATCGTGTGCTCTGCCTGAGACCACCCCCTGCCCCATCAATCCCATTGCATAGGTTTAGAGAGAGCACGTGTGACCACTGGCATTCATTTGGGGGGTGGGATATTTTGGCGGAAGCTGCCCCAGCCTTAGTCCTCAGGGCAAAGTGCTGGGGGGAGGACGGGGAGTCAGGGAGGGGGGATCTCAGGAGAGGGAGGAGTCTGGGAGCGGGGAGGGATGGCCCAGCCTGTAAAATACTGTATATGCGCTGCTGTAGATACTGGAATGAATTTTCTGTACATGTTTGGTTAATTTTTTTTGTACATGATTTTTGTATGTTTCCTTTTCAATAAAATCAGATTGGAACAGTGGATGCTCTTTCTGCCCGCCTTTCCCCCCGCTGGCCCTGGCTGTGAGGCAGTGGGAGAGGAAGTCCCCGGGGTGCAGGAGGGGCTGTCTGTAGTGGTCCCAGGGTATGGCCTCGGGCATGTATCCCTCTCTCTGGAAACCTCCCTACAGCTGGGGCCCTCTGTGGACCTCAGGGCAGCCTGGCTGACTTCCCGCTGCCTGGGCAGGGAGCAGCTCCCTCCTCACCTCCATGGGAAGCAAAGCCACATGAGGACAGGGCTTGGTATTGCTTAAAGCACTGCCTGACCTCTAATTTATGCAGAGGCACCCTGTGACATCTGTTGGGGACGATGAGGCAGGCAGACGGAAGGTGACCTCTGCCTCACCCTGGGATCTTGCCTGTCCAGTTGGGGGAGAAAGTCAGGGGAAGGGCTGGGTGAGGCATCACCTGCATGGCTGCCCTGTGGCCTGGCACGCCGCCTGGCGTAAGGAGCCTGTGGGGAATTACTATATTGACAGGAGCTCCTGTAGCTTCCTGCCAACAGGGCAAGCAGCCAGACCCCTCCTGTGTCCTCTCCCCTACACGGTGGGCGCAGATGTTGGCGAGAGGTGCGGGATGTGATAATTCAGATAATTCAGTAGGTAAAGACTCAGGATCAGTCCCCAGCTCCACCCCTTCCCAGCTGTGCTCACTGGTAACAGGAAGTTCAGGGGAAATGGCCCTTCTCCTAAAAGACCAGGGCAGGTAAATGGGAACGTCCACGTTCGGGGAGGAACTGGTCACTGGAAACCCAGCCAGTGGAAGATGCACACGCCTTATGCCAGCAATGCCTTCCTGGGTGTCTTCCTTCAAAGAAGGTGGGAGATTTGCACCCCTGGAGTGTCCAAGGGCATAGAGTTGACCCTGCACAAATCCAGCCATCTAAGTATCCCCCAGCAATAGGAGGGTGAGCACATTCTGGTGTAGTCACATGTGATAGATTGAAATATGTACCCAAACATAGACCCATTCTTTTATTTATTTATTTATTTTGGAGGTACCGGGGATTGAACCTGGGACCTTACACATGGGAAGCAGGTGCTCAGCCAATGAGCTACGCCCGCTCCACAATAAACCTATTTTTTTTTTTTTTAATAAAGAATTAACAGAAGCTAACACTTTTTTTTTTTTTAAGATTTATTTATTTATTTATTTATCCCCCCCTTGCTGCTTGTGTTGCTGTGTCCATTCGCTGCGTGTCTTCTCCATGTCTGCTTATCTTCCCCTTGTTGTGAGGTCTTGCTGCATCAGCCCCTCGCGCCGCGCGGGCCAGCCTGCCCTCACAAGGAGGCCCCCGGAAGCGAACCCTAAACCTATTCTTAATCCATGTGCCTGTGGTTGTGAGCCCACTGCCAGTAGCAACTCTGGACAATGTTCCTTTTAGTTAAGGTGTGACCCAGTTGAATGAGGGCGGGTCTTAACCCAGGTTACTGGAGGACGAATAAAGAGAACCGGAAGACACAGGAGCCAGGAGAGGCCATCGCCACGTGGCGGGAGCAGAAGCACCAGCCAAGTTCCGGAGGATTCCCGGCGGCCAGCACCAGGACGTGGGCTCCGGCAGGAAGCAAGTCTTGCTACTATGCTGCTTTTGGACTTCTAGCCTCAAAAACGTGAGACTTGTCGCTGCTGTTGTTTTAGCCAGCCCACCGTGTGGCATCTGTCGTAGCAGCCTGGAAACTAAGGTGGGCATTAGGCTTCATTGCATCCTGGGATGGAAAGAGCAGAATTGCCAGACCCTGTCGTCCGTGGCATTTCATGTTCATACGAGGGAGGTCTGATCCTCGTCCACCTCGCCTGCGGGGCCACCCGGGGCCTCTGTGGGGCTGGGGGTTCTCCCTGGAACCTGGTGCTGGGCATGGCAGGTAGGAGGTGGACGGGAAATATCCACTGAGCGGATGGACTCGTGCATGAACAAACTCTCAGAGTCAGAGCCTGAGAACACAAGTCTACGTGGACCCAGGAGCTCTGCTGTGGCCCTCCCCTCTGCCATCATGGGCCGACCACGGCCTCAGACAGAACAGGCCCAGGGGCCCCAGGCCTCAGTTTCCATGATTCCATGTTCCAACAGTATATTAAAGGGATTAAACACCATGACCAAGTGGGATTTATTCCAGGAATGTAAGGATGGTTCAACATAAGAAAATTAATCAAGGGAATACACCACAGTAATAGAAAAGGCATTTGACAAAATCTAACTTCCTTTCATGAAAAAAAAAAAACATTCCGGAAACTAGGAATAGAGGGAACTTTCTAACATGATAAAGAGCATTTATGAAAAACCTACAGCAAATAGCATACTCAATGGTGAATGACTGAAAGATTTCCCTCTAAGATCGGGAACAAAATAAGGATGCCTGCTGTCACCACTATTATTCAGCATTGTGCTGCAAGTTCTGAACAGATATATAAGGCAAGAAAAAGAAAGAAATGGCATCCAAATTGGATAGGAAGAAGTCAAGTTATCCCTGTTCACAGATGACATGATCTTATATATAGAAAATCCCAAAGAATCCACAAGAAAGCTACTAGAATTAATAAACAAATTTAGCAAAGTCACAGGATACAAGATAAACATGCAGAAGTCGGTTGGGTTCCAAAAACGAACAATCTGAAAAGAAAATCAAGAAAACAATTCCATATACAATAACATCTAAAATAATAAAATACCTAGGAATTAAATTAACCAAGGAGGTGAAAGACTTACACTGAAGACTACAAAACATTGCTGAGAGAAATTAAAGACCCTAAATAAATGGAAAGACATTCCAGGAAGTGGATGTGGCCCAAGTAGTTGAGTACCTGCCTACCACACGAGAGGTTCCAGGTTCAGTTCCCAGTGCCTCCTAAAGAAGACGAGCAAGATAGCAAGCTGACATGACTGGCTGGCACGGCAAGCTGACACAACAAGATGACATAGCAAGGAAACCCAATGAGAGACACAAATGGGCGAGGAGGTGGCTGAAGCCATTGGGCACCTCCCTCCCACAAGGGAGGTCCCGGGTTCAGTTCCCAGTGTCTTCTAAAAAGATTATGATAAAATATAAAATAAATAAATAAATAAATAAGTGAATATGGCCTAGGCATATTAAAAAATTCAAAATAGCAAATGAAGACTGGAGAAATAATTTTTGCATATATAAGATGTATATGCTTCATTATCTACCTAATATAAAAGGCAGATCCTTAGAACATTTTTAAGGGTTGTTTTAAAAATGTTTTCCCAAGGAAAGGATATTATATATAGCTGCTTTAAAAATTGCTTTCACTAAAATTTTTTTGTGAATCTAAACAGCAAAAGAAGAACTGGTAACTTTATCATCGTCCTTAATGAACACTTGTTTTATTGGTGACTGGAAACATTTCTATTGTATTTCTGTGTATATTTTTAATAAGATTGTTTTGCCCTTTCAAAAAATAAAATAAAATAAATAAAAATAAAAAGATTATGAACACACAGCAAACAGACACAGAAAGCAGACAGCTAGTGCAAAACAACAGGGTGGGGGGAGAAATAAATGAATACTTTTTTTAAAAAAAGGAAAGACATTCCATGTTCATGGAGTGAAAGACTTAATGTTATTAAGATGCTAATATTGGGAGGCAGATGTGCCTCAAATGGTTGGGCGCCCATCTCCCATATGGAGGGACCTGGGTTAGATGCCTGGGACTCCCGGTAAAAATGGAAAAAAAAAAATGTTGCTAATATTGGCAGTTTGGCAGTTTGAGATTATTTTATGAATCCCAAAAAGAGAAAGATTATGTTTGTAAACTAATCTATGCCTCTCCGTGTGTTACCCTTTGATGACATTAAAGTCAGTTGAGGGGCCTTTGATTAGATTACTTGATAAGATTGATTTAGGGCTTTGGATTGGACTATGTCACTGAGGTGTGACTCAGGTTGAGTCTCCATCCCCTTGCTGGATCAAAAGGACACGCAGACAGACAGACACAGGAAAAGGGAGCTGTCCTGTTTGATGCTGCCATCTGAGAAAGGTTTCACCCACAGCTAAGCTGCAAAGAGGGAAGCCCAAGAGAGGCTCAAGGTGCTGAGGCCCAAAAAGAGAAGTGCCAGGAAGAGACAAGCTCTATGCCAGGTTTGCCTGCAGAAAGGCGGAGACCTTGTCAGAGATCAGTGGCCATCTTGTTTCACCACCTGGCAACACACCAGGATCAATAGTAACTTACTTTGGTGAGAAAGCATCTCTGCTGATGTCTGGATTTGGACATTTCATGGCCTTGGAACTGTAAGATTTTATCCCAAATAAATCTGCATTATGGGAAGTGGATGTGGGTCAGCCAGTTGGGCGTCTGCCTACCACATGGTAGGTCCTGGATTCAGTCCTGGTGCCTCCTAAAGAAGAGGAGCAGATGCCGCACCTGCTGCAACCTGCTGCAACCCGCTGCAACGAGCTAAATGCCGCACCTGTCCAAATGTGCTAGATGCTGCAACCAGCAGATGCTGCAGTTCATGGAGAGCAGATGTGGCTTGGGCTGTTGGGTGCTCACCTCCCAGGTGGAAGGTCCCGGGTTTGGTTCCCAGTGCTTCCTGGAGAAGACGAGCAGACACAGCGAGCAAAACAATGAGCAGATAGACGAGGGAACCATTGGAGGGAAGGGGGGATAAATATAATCGTTTTTAAAATCTGCATAAAAGTCAACAGATTTCTGTACTTTGCATTGGCAACCCTTTGGCAAACTAAAACACTGACTAAAGCAATCTACAAATCCAATGTAATTCCTATCAAAATTCCAGCACCTTTATTTATTTATTTTTTCCAGAAATGGAAAAGTTGATCCTCAAATTCACATGGAGTTGCAAGGGGTACCAAAGAGCCAAAACAATCTCGAAAAAGACTCACACATCCTGACTTCAAAACTTACTACCAATACCAATCTTCAGTATTAAAATAGTGTGGTACTGTTATAAGGATAGACATATAGATTGATGGAACAGAATCGACAGTCTGGAAATAAATCTACACACCTGTGGCCAGTCGGGTTTTGACAAGGGTGCTATGAATACTCAATGGGGAAAGAATAGCCTCTCTAACAAACGGTGCTGGGGCAAGAGGAAATCCACAAGCAAAAGGCCATCTGTCCTCTGCGGTGACCTGCGCTCACTGCCTCTTGTCCTGACGCTTTTCCTTTTTCTCTGAGTTGCTCTCTTTTTCTGTCTACTTCTGTCACATTCTTGGTCTCTGGCTCTTTGTCATCTGTGTTCTCTTCTCTCTTTCTTTTTCTGACTGTCTGTCCATCTGATTCCTTGTCTCTTTTCCTGGCTGCCTCTCTCTCTTTCCCTGTCCTTCTCTTGCTCTTCTCTCTCCGTGGCCCGGGCCCCAGTTCTGAACCAGCTGGAGTTGTTGCTCAGCGACTGAAGGCGGACGTGACCCGCCTGCCAGCCACGGTGTCCCGAATACCCCCATCGCAGCCCGCCTTCAGATGTCCGAGCGCAGCATCCTCAGCCGGCTGGCAAGGACACGGAGCCTCACCCCACACCGCCGCCACCAACGGCCCTCCAGTGCTGGTGTGGAAGAAGGAAATGGTGGGGGCAGTGGTGTCAGACGGGCTGGATCGGAAGGAGCCCCGAGCCGGGAGGTGATCTGTAGAGACGACTGACTGGATCCCAGGCCTCTCCTTCAGCCAGGCCCCGCTCCCGAGGCCGGGGAGCGCTGTGCCCCTCTCTACCGCTCCTCTCTTCTTCAGGAAGGGCCCCTAAAGTCTTTCCACTCCCATGCTCCTTTCCCACCACGCTTTGAAGAGTGTGCTGGTGGGAGAGGGTTAGCAGGGTCTTCCAAGTACTTTTAGCCCCCACTTCTAAACGTACACAGCTTCCCAACAAAAGGTGGGGAGGAAAGAGGTGACGCCTCCCCAGTCTTTTTTCCTGCAATATAAGCTCCATCTCCTGCAGAGGTGCGGGATTAACCATGCCTGGCCTTGAGGAACTTTTGTGGGGAAAAGAGCTTTGAAGAGAGGAGGGGGACTTTTAGACAGGGAGGGGAAATGAGCCCTGGGAGGGGCGGCTGCATGTTCCCTTCCCCCACCTCTCCCCAAATTGAGGGTGGGGAGTCAGTTGCTGTTTAGCCTCAGAATAAAGGGCCATTCACTGGCTCAGTTACCTCCTGTGTACCGGCATGGTGTTGGGAATCTTCCGCCTTCCCTAGGGACCAAGGACCACCCCTACAAAAAGAGGAATGTTTGGGTGATACTCCCTCAAGCCAAAGAGGAGCTCCCCAAACTGTTCTAGGGACCCAGGTGACCTAGAAAGGGTGGGAGAGAACACAAGGGGCCTCGCTCCTCAAGGCCTGGACATAGACTAGAGTTGAGTGGATTAGGCAGGGGGCCTAGTTAGGGGGCCACCTTGTCTGTTCACACCTCTGGGACCAGAGGAAAATAGTGGAGGGCAGGCTGGGGTGACATGGGCACATCCCCCTTCCCAGGAGGGGCCAGGGAGAGTGGCAGTTTGCATGGAGAACCCTCCCCCCACTTCCTCTTGGCTGCCCCTTCACTTTCTTGCTGCCCCTTTCCCAGCCTCTTTCACACCCACTCCTGGTCTGTCCCGATCCCCTCTTCTGTATCAGGTTTATTGGTTGTACATAGAAATTATCCTTTCCTTTCAAAAAAAAAAGGATGAATGTGGATCAATGACCTAACAAATATAAGAGCCAATACCATAAACTCTTACAAGAAAACATGGCAAAATATCTTCAGGACTTTGTGATAGGTAAGTTTTCAGACTTTACACCAAAAGCACACAAGCAACAAAAGGAAAAATAGATAAAATGGACTCCATCAAAGTTAAAAACTTTTGTGCATTGAAGGACATGGTGGTGGTTTGAAGCTGTATGTACCCGAGAAAAAACATGCTCTTAAACTTAATCCATTCCTATGGGTGTGAACCCATGGTCAGTAGGACCTTTTGATGAGACTATCTCAGTCAGGATGGGTCTTAATACATAAGCAGAATGAAAATCAGACTGAAGGAAGGAAAGCCACAGGAAGCAGGAAGCCGAAACAGAATCTGGAGAAGGAAGAGAGCAATAGATGCCACCACGTGACTTGCCCTGTGACAAAGGAACCAAGGATCATTGACAGGCAGCCCCAGAACACCACAGTTGTTGGGGAGAAAGCATCAGCTTGAGGATGCCTTGATTGGGATATTTTCCAGGTATCAAAACTGTGAGCAAATAAATCCCAATTGTTTAACCTGACCCATTTCATGGTGTTTGCTTAGGCAGCTTAGGAAACGAAAAGCCGTTATCAAGAAAGTTGAAAGAACCTACAGAATGGGAGAAAATACTTGGAAAACATGGCTCTAATAAGGGATTAATATCCAGAATATATAAAGAACTACAACTCAACAACAAAAAGACAAACTACTGAATTTAAAAAATGGCCAAGGATTTGAATCAACATTGCTCTGAAGAAGATATTCAAATGGCCAAAAACTATAGGAATAGATGCTCAACATCATTAGCCTTTAGAGAATACAAATTAAAACTACAATGAGGGGAAGCGGATGTGGCTCAAGCAATTGGACTCCCATCTACCATATAGGAGGTACAGGGTTTGATTCCCGGGGTCTCCTGGTGAAGGCAAGCTGGCCTACAGAGTGAGCTGGCCCATGCAGAGTGCTGGTCCACGTGGAGTGCTGGCCCGAGGGGAGAGTTAGTGCAGCAAGATGATGCAACAAAAAGAGACACAGAGGAGAGACAATAAGAGATGCAGCAGGCCAGGGAACTGAGATGGTGCAAGAGATTGAGCACCTCTCTCCCACTCTGGAAGGTACCAGGATCGGTGCCCAGTGCTGCCTAAAGAGAAGACAAGGAGACACAGAGCACACAGCAAATGGACACAGAGAGCAGACAGCGAGTGCAAAAACAAGGGGGGGTGGGGGTGGGCGGGAATAAAAACATCTTAAAAAAAAACAAAAAAACACAAAAAAACTACAATGAGCCAAACTCTACAAATAAACTCACTACATTCCAAGCCCCCTGCATCAATGTGGGACATGACTCTCAGGGATGAGCCTCCCTGGCACTGAGGGATTATTACCAAGCATTAAGAAGTGATGCATTTGGAGAAAGAGCTTGACCAAAAGGAAATATTAAACAAATTAGAGCTTTTATGGCTAAGAGGTTTCAAAGTGAGTCAGGAGGTCATTCTGGAGGTTACGTTTACGTTGGTCTCAGTCAGACTTTCACAAATGGCCACAGTAAACAAAGCCACAAACAAAAAGTGCTCCTGAAGGCTGTAGGGACATCTGGACACCATAAGTAAGCCACATAGCCTCATGAAATCAATACCCCTCCCTGGGTTCTATCCGGGAATATATGAAAATCTTCCCCAGTCTAACATAGCTATACTAATTTATAATTCCCCTAATCATGATTCTTTTACTTCTTTTATTTGAACCTATAATTTTCAAATTGGCTTTAAGTATATTTCTCAAAGACTTAAATCTTTGGATTGTTCCTATGCTGGTTGAGCCCTGAAACAAAACCCAGCAGATAATGTAGCCAACTCCTGCTCTCCAGTTCTTTGGGCCTGCCCTGGACAACTAACAAAATGATGATGGATCAGCCCTATCCCAAAAGCAAGGAGTATCTTCAACTGCAAGTAAAACAATTCCGTTCTTCTGCCCCTGAGAAGAGTGGGTACAGCTCAGTGCTCAGTGGGTACAGCTCATCTGCTTCCCATGTACAAGGTCCTGTGTTCAATCCCTGGTACCTCCTAAAATAAATTAATTTAAAAAAAGGGTGTGGGTGGGGGAGTGTAACCACTTGTCTTGAGTAACGTATAACACTGATATAAAAAAATAAATTTTTAAATTAAGAAAATCCTACAAGATACCACTTCACACCCAGTAGGATGATCATTTTTTTTTTTAAATTCTTTTTTCTGCCTTTTTTTTTTTTTAACTTTTTTACATTTAATAATTGAAAATATAAACAATAAAAAAAAAAAACCAGTTGAATAAACACACACATTTCTCAATTAAATGTACTGCATACATATAATTTTTTTTTAAATCATACAATATGTTACACAATATATTTGGTTGATAATAACACAATCATACAGTATTTGTCCTTTTGTGTCTGGCTTGCTTCGCTCAACATACTGTCCTCCAGGTTCAGGATGACTATTATTTACAAAAAACAAAATAACAAGTGTTGGTGAGGATGCGGAGAAATAGAAACCCTTATATATTGTTGGTGAGAAGGTACAATGGTCCAGCCACTGTGGAAAAATTAGTTGGTTCCTCAGAAATTTAAACGTAACAATTACCCTATGATCCAGCTATCCCACTCATAGGTATGTTCCCAAATGAATTGAAAGAACTCGGACATATGTTGTAAATCAATGTTCATCGCAGCATTGTTCACAGTAGCCAAAAAATGGAAACAAGTGGCTGTCAGCATTAGAAAGGATAAACAAAAATGTCATCTAGGCATACAAAAACAGGGTATTATTCTACTGTAAAAAGAAGTGAGGTGCTGGAACATGCTACACCACGGATGAACCTTGAAGACACCATGTTTAATGAAAGAAGCCAGACACAAAAGGATATTGTATTATTTTATTTTAGCCATTCTAATAGGTGTGTGGAATAGGGACATCTCATTGTAATTTTACTTAGTATTTCCCTAATGGCTAACGACATTGAAAACTTTCCATATGTTTATTTGCCATTTGTAAATCTTTTTTTTTTTTTTTAATTTTTTTGTAAATCATCTTCAGTAAAGTATCTGTTCATGTCTTTTGCTCATTTTTCTAAAAAAATTTTTTTTGAGGTACCGGGCTGAGGACTGAACCCGAGACCTCGTGTGTGGGAAGCTGGCACTCAACCACTGAGCTACACCGGCTCACCTGAGTTGTTTTTTCACTTGTTTGCTTGTTTGTTTTTAGAAGGGACCTCGTATATGGGGACCAGGTACTCAACCACTTGAGCTATATCTGCTCCCTTGGTTTTTGTTTTTTTTTTTCTGATTAAACTGTTGAGTTTTAAGAGTTCTCTATATAGTCTAAATACTAGTCTTACTTCAGATATGTTTTGTAAACATTTTCTCCCAGCCTATAGCTTTTCATTCCCTTCTTAACTGTCTTTGACAGAGCAAATGCTTTTCCATTTTTTATGTGCTATTAATTAATGTCCATGGTTTAATGAAGGGTTCACTGTGTAGTTTTATGGATTTAATTTTTTTTTTATTCTGCTACCATATAAACACCAACATTTCCCCCTTTAATCATATTCAGATAATATATTTCAGGACTGTTGTGCTCATTATGTTGTGCTACCATCACACCATTTACCAAAACATTTCCCTCATTCCTAATAGGAACCCTGCACATTTTAAGCCTTAACGTCACATTCCTTTTTATAATTCATAGACAGGAAGCAGAATCGTGGTTATCAGGTGAGGAGAGGGGAGAATGGGGAGTTATTGCTAAATGAGAATGAGTTTTGGTTTGGGACAATGAAAATAGTCTGGAAATAAGTAAATGGTGAAAGGTATATTTCAATATACCTTTATGTCGAAGAGTCCATTTAAAATAGTAAAAGATTTACATTAGGTATATTTTACCACAATTAAAAGTATTTTTTAAAAAGATTAAAAAATAAAGTATATTTAAAAAAAATAAAAATAAAAAAGGATTTGGGGCACATGAAAAAATTGAAATATAGACTATAAGCCTTGTAACAACATCAAATGTCTTGAACTTGCTAACTGCACTTCAGGTGATTAAATACGTGGATACCCTTGTTCTTAGGAAATGCCCATTGCAGTGACAAGCATTCAAGGAGCAGGACGTGTGTGAGCTCCACCCAAGTCCTCGGTAAATGGATTGATAGAATGATATGGCAAATGGTGCAAAATGTTAAAATTGGGGGATATAAATGTATTTTTGAGTTCTCAGTGGGGGGTATTCTTTTTGTAACAGTCCTGTAAATCTGGAAGTATTCCAGAACATAAAGTTAAAAAACAACAAAACTCATCACTACTAATGCTAGCTAGCATCCTATAAACTTTTGGAAAGCATCAACATCTAAAATGCATTTATATACTCTCTAACCCTGGATCTTTCCTTTAGGGAGGTCTTTCCAAAGTGTGCATAAAGGAAACAAGCTCAAGGTCACGCAGCAGTAGACTAATTAGATTATGGTTCATCTGTGGTTTTGGAATTCTACACACTACGCATGGAGAAGGATCTCTAAAACAGGGAAAGAAGCTAGCTGCAGAAAAATATATACTGCTCTCTATGAATACGTATAATGACAGTAGCTAACATCTAGCAATTGCTACTCAAAAAACAGAATTCATTTAATCCTCACCATCTCTGAGGGAGGTACTACTGTTAGCCCCATTTCACACGTGGGGCAACTAGGGTAAAGAAGTATAGCTACGTGGTAGAGTCTGGACTGAACCCAGGTAATCTGGAGGATTTACTCTCAACAGCTGGCAGGGGTGACCTCTGGGGAGAAGATGTAAGATACAGCCGACATGTTCAGAAAGCATGCCATTTCTCTCCGACAGCCTGAGTTACACTGTGAAGTCAGCTGCTCCTGCTTAGGAGGCAAAAATGAGTTGACAAGCTGCAAGAAGCAGTGGAGAATCATCTTTCTACTCTTTATACTTGAATCTTGGTTGAATGTTTTACTAGAAGCTTAGAACCAAAAGCCACCTGCTTGGCAGGACCCAGCCAAAGGCCCTCCCTCAGCACCTGGCCGTGACATGCTTTTCAGTGGCTACTGGGTTTTGGGCCCAGTCTCAACCCTGCTCAGTATGGAGACAAGCAGCAGGGCCCCTGGGTGGGCATCTAGGATGTTGTGGGTCCTAAACAGATGGCTTCCCGGGCGGTCTTGGCTCCATCCCTGACTTGGGTGAGGCTGTTTCCTTACAACCTGGGCATGACAGCAGTACCTGCCCATAAGGGTTGCTGTGAGGAACAGTATTTGAAAGGTCCCAGGCAGCTCGTGTGAGGATAATGAATGTCAGCTGTTATAGTGAAATTCTCTTGACAGCTGTAACCTACACCTCCATTTCATCATCTGTAAAGGGACTAATAGGACAAACCTCAACAGACACACACACATTTATATTTATTAAAAAATATGGAAGGAAATGGCAAAAGGGTCTGCACTGCAAAGGGCACCCATGGAACATGGGGGTGCTATGAGACTGCTAACTTTGTAGAGCATTTTACATGTTTTACCTTGTACATGTAATGCTTCTCCCCCCCTTGACTAGTACCTCATCCACTAGAACGGCTGAGGCTTCAAGGACCTCACGCGTGAAGCACTTAGTAGTTTGGCTACTACACATACCAAAGAAGAAGTGAGCGATGGGGTGGGGAAGCTTGGCAGCTGCAAGGACAGCTAATTTTCTTTCATTTGGTGACTCCAGCATCCTAAAGTGGCTCAACCGAAATATTTGTTACCTTCAAAGATTAGCTCCTCCTTCTCAAAGGGGCTCTACTCCTGGAAACACTAGAAGCCACAGGATAATCGTTGTGCAGCTCCTTGAAGACTTACAGAAATCCATTTTTATGATAATAGAAACATGTAACAAGGGAGAAATGTGAAATTTGAAGGAAACTGAATAGACACTTCTTGCCTGGGGCTGGCAGCTTCAAGCTCCACCCCTCTACCCTCCCCAGATTCCCAAGGGGACCTCTCTGGATGACTCAATCTTTGCCATTAGAGGCAGAGGGGGGTGGAAAAAGTTTGAAGCTTCAGAGAAGATTCTACAATAATTTGTTTGTATTCATCCAGATCCACCTGCTCCCCCTTGTGACCAAGGTCCCACACTGCAAAATAAAAGGTATAATTTGCTGAACACTTCAAAGACTGTTGTGCAATGCATGCGGCAATAAAACTGCTGACCTTGGAGCCACCAACTCTGCACTAGGTGTTCAGAAAGTGACCACCCACCTTCCAGAAATGCCTCACTGGCAGCCCTATCTTCATCTAGAGCAGAAGCAAGGATGATGGTTAGGGCTGGGCAATCCAATTCCTCCTCCCAGTGACGATCAGCCCCCTCCCCCACTGTTTGCATGTAGCAGGACCAAAATGGAAAAGGGGCGGATGTATTCAAAACTGGCCAAATTCAAACCTCACACAATTTTATATCAAGGAGAAACACAATTATGAAGTATACTGGGACAAACTTGGGCTGCTGAGCAAAACCAAAACCTGATCCTAACAAATAAAGCTCTGACCCTAACTATGGGACTCGGGGAAAGTGACTCAACTATCACTTAATATAGGGCTATCACATGCTTTTACTCTGCACAGTGCCTGGACATATGAAGACGCTTCTAGTGTGGAAGAAAAACAAGCAAATCCTAAAGCAAATAACTTTATTTCTATTACCATTCTTTTTTAAACAACCAAGGGAAATCTAGAAAATATGTAGAATACAGACAGCTGTGATTCCGGGTAAATGAAGGGCTGACACAAAGCTTAAATGCAACTGCCTCCAGACCGGCCTGTGCCTCACTTACCGAGGGCTTTGTTAAGAGGGCACCAGGCTCCTCGTCCTAGCTCAGCCCCAGTGAATCAACAATCTCCAGGGGTGTGACCCAGGCATTTGCCTTTTTAAAACGAGCTCTTCCACTAGTATCTGAGAATTATTCAACTTGAAAAGTCTTGCCCCAATATCCAAGAGGACTTGGTAACATTTCTTTTTGCAAAACCCAGACTGGACCTCAATTTATCATAAACTAAAACTCATACAACACAGCACAGCAGATGGCACCTGTTGTTTTTCAGGATCTCAAAGTGTGGAGGAAATACATCCCGCTTGTCATGTTTTTTCCTCTCTACAGCACCTGTCTGAATTTGGAACTCTGATTCCACGAGTGTTTTATCGGGCCTGGACCTTATTCCCCTCCTGAAGTCATGCTCCTCTCTGTATGACATCAGGTGGGGAGTAAGTCCAAGAAGGTGGCAGGAGGCTCCTAAGCAACAAAGTGTGCTGGTTCCTGGCAGGCATCTCCAACGTACGATACCCCACAGTGCTGGTGACGCCGTGCAGGCACTGGGACAGAGGGAGGTGCCAGAGGAGTGCTTTGAGGTGATCGCCACTCAGGGGAGCTGGGAGGCCTGGGGATGGCAAACAGTCCTGAGCAGTGCTGGAATGGGGACAGCCAGTCCCTGTGCCCCTTATTTAGCAGCAGCTGGCAATCAGAAGCAGCACATCTGCACAATCCCGGTGCTCACAGGAAATGGTTTGTATTGGTCCAATTACTTCCCTCCTCTCTTATCTGGAGAGGCCATCGTGGGGGGAAGGGGAGAGGGAGTACATCTGGGCACGCTACAAGGTAGCATCTTCAGGACTGCCAAGGCCTCAGTTCATTTGGGGCCAAGGCACTCCACAATCCCATTCCCCTTCATGCCATCAAAAAAGAAGAAGTTGTTGTGAGGAGGGTCCCTCTGAGACAGGGCCTAGGGAGAAAAAGAAGAGGATTCAGCAAGTGCTTTAAAAAGGATAAAATGGGAAAAAAGATCTTAAAGCAGTCTAGCCTATGGCAGTGGTCCTCAACTGGGGTGACTCTGCCCCCAAGGGACATAGGGAAATACCTGGGGACAAAACTCTCAGCTCTGTCCCTTAGGCAGTCCTGTGTCCTTGGTAGGTCATCTCACCTCTCTAAACCTTAATTTCCCTATGTAAAATGAGAATAACAAATACGTGATCCCGGAAATAACAGTCCTGCTTGGCAAAACCACAGATGATTTATGACTATCCATACAATAAAAACAGTAATTCAGATGGTGCAGAATGCAGCACCTACCAGAGGATGGTCCAAGGCTGGGATCTGGAAGGCCTGGGAGATGCCTGCTATTCAGCCATGGAAAAGATGATTCTCTTAACAGGAGGACAGAGCACTTGTAAATATGGGGGCTCCATTGTGAACTTTCAGAGGTTGTTAACA
>JAQZBX010019731.1:11655-33664 GCA_029593785.1 Cabassous unicinctus | reverse complement strand
TTTCATTTGTTGCTTGTGTTTTGGATATGAATTCAAACAAAGCATTGCTAACACAAGGTCCTGAGGATGCATCCCTCCATTTTCTTTTAGGAGTTTTTTACTTAGGTTCTTACAGTTAGTTCTTGACCATTTGAGGTTGATATTTATATGTGGTGTGAGATAGAGTTTTTCATGCATTCTTTTGCATATAATCATCCAGGATATTAATTCCCGATTGGTCTTTGGAGCCTTTTCAAATATCATTTGGCCTTAAATGGGAGGATTAATTTTTAAACTCTCATTTTGATTGCATTGGTAAATATTTCTGCCCTTGTGTCAATACCATGCTGTTTTGATTATTGTGGCATTGTAGTAAGATTAAGAATGGAAACCATGAGTCCTACAATTTCAAAGATGGTTTCTAGATACGTATCTTGTTTGTTTTATGGGCCACCATTTCCAGTTTCTTTGTTTAGTAATCTTTTGTTGCAACACTTTGCATTTTCATATTTATCAAATACTAAAATCTGGAATTTGTTCCCTAGCTGTCTATTCCTTAAGTAGGTACCTGGCTAGTGATATGATGAAGTTTTTCTTGCATGCCAGAAGCTAATCTAAACAAAGAAACCCAAGCAAAAAGCACCCTTCACTGTTTTTGCTAATTGGCTCTCTTTTTTTCTGGTGGTCTCCTTTAAAGCTTAGCTCTTCTATCCTAAAATATCAGCCTGAGGAAAACAGAAGTACAGTGTACTCTCTATCTTCTGTGAGCCCTGTGAAGCTTGGGAGCCTGCTTATTTTCTTGGGATTGTGCTTCCTAGAGGCTTCATATTCCCCTGTTAAGGTTACAGGAATTTGAGTGAAGGCAATCTCTACTCCCTTGGAAATACCCATCTCCAACTTGTGCTCTCTTGTTCGACTTAATTCATGGTCCTTTGCCCCAGGGTACTTCAATTTGATTGTTTCTCCCATTGTCTCTGCTCTCTGCACCCACAGAATAAATTCTGGCAGGGTGACTTGAGACAAGTTCCCTGGCTAAGTCCCTAAGATTTCCAGCTGATGCATTGGCACTGACATAAATGCACACAAGTATGCACCAGGAACCAGCGCTGCTGTAGCCATCTGACCACCATGAGGCTGGGGGATGGGTAGAGGTACCTACTTTAGGGAGGATGAAAATCACCTCTATTTGTAAGAATTTATCTGCATCTTCCTCCTGTTCCTATCTGGATGCTGCTGTAGTGATCCACTAAACTCTAAAGTTTCATAATTAGTGGAATCAGACAGTTTCTGGGAGTCCAATATTTGTTTTGGTGGAGGGACTGATTGTTGGAGTTTCCCACTCCACTATCTTGTCCCAGGCCTGTTTAAACTCTTTCTGTGCCTCCTTTTATCTTGGAGTGAGGCCCAAAGAGTATATGTGTGTGTGTATGTGTGTGTGTATGCCTAATATGGTGTTCAGAATTGGCTTCTTTCCAACCATTTTTCCCCTTATCCTTCTATAATAATATGCTTTTCTAGTCACATTGAGTGATTATAAATTCTTGGACTGAAAAACTTTCCATCTCTTCTGCAAAATAAAGGTTAACAATAATAGAAGTTAATATCTAATGAAAACTGCCAACTATGCCAAAATGTTCTCCTAAGGAAGAGGCAGAAACTAAATGCTATGCAGAGGCAGTTTTCTTCAATCAAATGAATTTCAGGTTATATTAAATGATTATAACAATTGAGCAACCACAAAAAAGAAGAGTATTTAATTAAAGACATAGGAAAGAATGAAAGCATACACAACCACTCACCAAATTGGGGGAAATTCAACATCTGAACTCTCACATGGCTGGGGACCCCTTTGCAGATGATCAGAGTCCTGATTGGAAAAATGGTCCCAGGCTTGGTGTCCCCTCCTGGGTGAGGCTTTGACTGGTAGCTTAGGGGCTATCCCATTTAAGAGGTTCCAAATCTCAGAACTTCAATGGGTCTTGCATCTCATGAGGAATCACCTCATCAAAAGTAACCAAATCCATCTGGCAGGGGGTGGCCAGCCCTCCACGGGGGAGACATAGTGTTTCGAGGGGTCTTTGTTCTATTCTATTTATGGTAGACCGAACAGGAACATAAAATATTTTAGCTTTTAGATTTACAGGGGATACAAACAGGATGTTTAAATATCACGTCTTGTGACTTGTTCCTTTTAAACATTTGTTTTTAGATAATAAATGATGGGTTGCCTGCATAGCAGTATTATACCATTCCAAAGGATAAAAGTTAATCATTCACAATTCTAGGCTAAAACAGCAAAGACTATTGATTAGAAAGCTTATGAATTCACAATTCTTAATAATAATTTTCTTATAGTACATCACCATCATTTCTGTGCATATGCTGGATCCATGACCTGAATTTGTTCTTTTACTCACCTTTTCATGGCAATGTCCTGCTTAAGTAGTAACTTTCACCTGAGTCACAACTTTTTCCTGGAGTCTTCTTAACCCACAAAATGGGGACCTATGGCCCCTGGTACATTACATTTTCACAGCTCTGATCTGCAACCACTGTGATAAATCTCCATATCCTTGACAATCTAATCCACCAAACTGTGAGTTCCTGATGATGAAGACTGTGTCTGGATAAAAATATGGTCTCAGTGCTAGAGTCATCTTTAACCCAAAAACTCATTAGTCAAAGTAAATTGAATTAAAGAAAATTATGAAGTTTAGTGATATGGAAATATAATTCAAGGTCTTTAGTGGCCATGTATTCATCAGGTTCATGAGGAAGTTATGTGTAATCTGAGAAGTAGTTTTCTGGCAGTCAGAGCTGCCTTTGTGACACCAGCTGAGACACCTGTCTGCATATACATGATGGTGCCAAACTAGCTTCTTACAAACTCACGTCATTTTAATATCACTTACATTTTTACCTTCAAGTATTTAAAAAGAAAAAAGCCTAAGGAAACATATGCAGTCTTTACCATTGGCTCTAGTTTTCTAACAGGCCAAGAGAATTTCCAAAAAGTAACATATAATCAAGGATCTAAATTTCTTGTATGGTTTTCAATTCACAGTGTAAGCTATTTGAGAGTACATGTTCTGAGATTGATGTAAATTCATTCATATTAGAGTATTGTTATAAAATGGCTGTATAGAAAGGGATATTGCAAATCATCCAGGCTATTCTTCATTTTAATGTTAGTTTATTGAGGCTAAGACACACATTTTGGTCACTACATAGCATTGCTTTAGAATTTCAAAATATACCACATATTCTCTTATGTTCATGACCTGTCTCATGTTGTTGCCACGTTGGGGCCTTTCCCAACCCAACAATTCTGACTAGTAAGTTGAAATATGTATCACAGGAAGGAAAAATTATGAGAAAAAGTATATGTCTAAATTCTTAGTAGCTCACAAGAACTGAGTGCAGCAACTGAATTGTCACCTTATTACCTGAAATGGCAAAGTGGGAGCCATGTACCACGCCTTAAATTATATAAAGTCTGTAAATGACCATAGGAATGAGGCTAAATGAAGAAACATGCCATGATTATAAGAAAGTGGTTAGTGTATTAATGTGTATTTTTTGAGGAAATGATTTTATTAAGACAGGAGAGTGCTAGTTTCATTGAGGGCTCATGGTTGCATTTTGCCATTATACAGGGTGTGGGACTCCTACACCAAGGCTTTCTCAGGGTGTGGATTTCTGCACTTGTGCATATACCCTGCAACAGATAATGCTGAATCAACATGATCTTCGTTTCCTCAACTTGCTGCTGTTCCACAGTCATGTCAGTTATGCAGAACTGTCTTAAAAGTTACTCTTGGAATTTCTGCTTATACCAATCCTATAGCCAATCCATCTCCAGTTCCTTACCACAACACCCTGCCCAAGATTAATCTTCCCTTCCTAAATTCTTGGGAGCTCTGGATGTGTATGTACTTTTGCCTTGGTGTTTGTGTGCATGACAAGGGTAGGGAGATACACTATTCTCCTCATCCCTCCCATAGGATATTTTATTCAGTTTTCAACTATACTCCCTTCTCCTGGGTTTAAGGTTTTCAAAGTACAGGAAAATATATAATGAATTTTTTTTCATCTTCTTGATATACCTATTTGCTTGGGAATTATACATAGAGCATAATTAAATGGAGAAAAAAGAAGGTGATAAGGAAACAATGATTACTATCTCAAATTACATAGAATCCTAATTAGTAACATGTCATTATTCCTAAAGACATGTTTAAAATAAATTTACAATGTATAGAAGAAGAAACTCTAATGAATATGTAAAGTAGTTCTCATTTATCTAGGCACATGAATTTGTGCTTATGAAGCAACAATCATTTAATGGTAGACCACAAAATTAACCTAGAAAGATTTTATTAAAATAATAACAAATTAATGGATTGTCTCTGGTTAAGGATTAAAGTAAGTAATTGATATTGGTCATATCTTCAAGAAGAGTCATACCAAATACTGAGGAAAATTTTGTAAGAAGAATGAGTATCTATAGACATTTTAGAATGTATAGTGAAACACTGACCATTTCCAAAGTCATTGCTAATGAACCTAACACTAATTGCAGTTAAGTGATACATGAAACATTACATGTAATTGATACAACTGAACACCAGGAAATCTTTTAGTAAAATGAAATAATGCTAGATTTCTAACCCATTTCTTATTAAAAACATGGGAACCAAGCTTAAAGGGAAAAAAAAAGAAACTCTAATACCAATACAAAGAAACAGAAGTTAAAAGAAATTATTCTTAGTTTCAGGAAATTCATTACAAATGGTAACAGAATACAGAATAGTTAAGAAAAACTTTATTGCAATAAGGAAAATTTCAAAAAGTTTGAAATACAATGAATATTGTGAACAATATACCATTTTAAAAAGAAATAAGAAATAAAGAGTGGCAAAATATCACCTCCTGAAAATGGATCAGTTCATTGATAAAATAATTAAGTGCAATATGGAATATTGTTGTTATTTTTATTTTTCAAATCACTCAATATTTAATGCTATAAATATTTAAGTAATCTGTACATTTAAAAAAAATCCTGCCTCATATTATAGAAAAAGATTTGAAGGTTATAAGCACCTATACTCATTTTCCATTTTAATTATTGTGAAAGTAATGGTGGAAAAACTTGATCATTTAAAAGCAAATACTTATTATCTAATTATTTGAGGTTCAACAAAATGTAAAACAGTGTATTTTTATGAATAATATTATAAGCATTTATTATGGAAAACAGAGTGTAATTCTATAAAACATCAATGAAAATGCATTAATTAAAATACAAACTAAAAATTCATTAAGCCCAATCATTTTGAAAGAGTAAAATATGCTGGAGGTCCTACTGTGTTTTTGAATGCTCAGGGACCAGCTGATAGGAGAGTCAAACATGAGAATCAACCTGGATCACTGAGCCCTCACTGCTCCTCCCTCCTCTCTGACAGGAGAGCTGATGATACAGGGTTTGCCCTGAAACTCCCCAGTTTCTGCAATGGGCTGCATATGAAATAGTGGGGGCAAAAGGAACACATGGTGTAAGTTGGATTTTACCATCAATCTCTGACAACTTTTGCTTCTTTTGCTCACTTTCCAGTCTTAGCTCATTGGGCTTCCTCTCAGTAGCTAGAGCTGCCAGGAAACTTTCATGAGTTTTCCTAACCTAATAACTAATCCAACTTTCATAAGAATAAGCAATGCTCTCCAGTTCATTTTTGAGATGTTCTGTCATTTCTCTGTACATGTCAAGTTATTTTTGTATAAAACCGATATTTTTATTTACCTTGGTAATTCTTTTCTCTATTTCCACATGGTCTATTCCCTGCTGGATTGATTCAAGGTGAAGTTGCATGAGGTGTTGATGTACTTCTGGAAGAATTTGCAGTTTCTGGTAAAACTTCTGTATCTGCTTTTCTATGTGTTCATTTTTCTTCTGTAGAGATGCTTGTTCAGTTTCTAGATGTTTGACATTTAAGTGCTTCATTGATTTGTATTTCCTTACACAAGTTTTTATTTTTTATTTTTTTGCTTTTCTCTTTTGCATCTAAACATTAACATTTAAGGTTACAGCATCGATGAGATTTGACACATCTACATGTATATTATGAGGCTATTTTCTTTTTGCAGATTCACTCTTTTGCTCTAATTCCAAATCTATAGCATGAGTGTAATCTTCACAGACAACAGGCACATTTACCATTTTCAGAACTCTTTCAGTCAGAGATGTTAACAGGCTGTCTTTATCATTGTCAATGAATTCCATCTGCATCATGGAATTTTCAAGCTTTTTTTTCCTGTTCCTTCAGTTCCTACATGCTTTCATTCCATGTAGCATCTTCCAAGGCAAACAGCTTTAGGGTTTCCTGAAGTTGAGCATTTTTTGTCCACAGCATTCAATGTCTCTTCTGGCAGTGTTCTCCATTCTTCTGAGAAACCCTTAAGAAGACTTTATCCAAGTCTCATTGATGTGGAAGGATTTAGATGACTCATTGGGAGCCTGTGTGTTTCCTTGAAGATGAGCCATCATCACACTATTGAAAGAATACTCAGTGAGCTCACTTCCCTGTCCTTTGTCCAGAATATCTCCTAAATTTTCCAATGAAAATACAAACCTCTTTGCATCCTTATTAAGTGCTGCCAAGAACAGTTTGTAACATTGGAGGACTTGTTTACACTGCAGGTGATCTAACCTCTTTACAAAATTTAGTTATCTGTCCAATCTTCTCACTTACTTTTAGATATCCCTCACATTGATCAGAAATGTTCTTGGCTAACTCTTTCCCCTTCAAACTATGCTGCCAGACTTTTACTATGAGAGCAAACCAGGTAGCACCTAGTACAATTTCCAGGACTCCAATAGACTTGTGCCTTGCCTCAATATTTCATACAAGAACATCAGAACACTGGAAAGTTGCTCTAGGACTAGCTGCAGAGACATTTTTGTGGTCTTCAGTAGGACATACATGGCCCCCAAAAACCACACCTCTGCCTCTGGCCAGCATCTCTGGTCTACAACTGCCAGCTTGGAACCCTCTGGGTGTTCAACTCAAAGAAAAACAAATGCCTGGCAACCTAGAGAGACCATCAGTGTTTCTATTAGGGGGGAGACAGTTTTACAGGTTGTATAAACTCATGCTCCCTGACTTTACTCTGCTCACTATACCAATATAAATGGTTGTTTTTGCAATGTATAACAGTGAAATGGAAAAGGTGGGTTATAGCAAGTACAGATAAATCCGTTAGATGAGATGACTCTAAGTCCAAGTGGCCCCACATGAATCATAGGCACCCATGCAGTACCGTGCCATCACCCTTCTCCACCCATGACCATGCACAAATTAGATGTGGTGACATAATACAGGGCACTCTGCAATGGAGTACTCATGTACCCTTATGCCAAGATGAGCCTATATATTCTACAGCTGTAACATTTTTTATTTGCAGTTTCCATGTCTAATTTTGTTTCAAAGAGCCAGAATCTCTCTGCACAAGAGTTAATCACATTTATTTTGTTCTTTTTTGGTATTTGATTTTGTTAGACCAAGAAAATCACTGTCCAATATCAATTATAAAAAGAGAGGAAATCAGTCAGAACTGGAAATGCCTTCACACAAAATCAGTTTTTCTCCATTTAACTCACACATCCTATGAGGGAAAGATTTTCCTTCATTTGTGACCACTTGTGCCAGAATCCTTCCATCAAGGCCCTGTCATTTTCATCACGTGACTGCGTGGCTATCAATGTTAAACTGGGAACATTCTCTGAACCAGAAGTAATGCTCTACTTTTCTTCATTTCAAATGTTCTTCATTTTTATGACTTTTAATGAAACTTTACTATTTTCTCTGGCTGTCTCAGATCCCAACCCTTGGTCTATCACCTGGGATTTTTCCATGAGTGATTCCATTCACAAAGACTTTAGATGAAGGGAAAAATCAAGAATCACCAACAGAGGCTGGTTTAAGTGTCTTCACAGATACCGTCATTTAGATCACATTTCTGCCAGTAGATTTTAATATTCTAAGACTAGACATGGTGGAGGCTGGAAGTCAGGGAAATGAGAGGTGGGCAATAACTAAAGATGTCTTATTTCTTTACTGTTTATAATTCCTTTCTTCAATTTGAAAGGTAATATGTTATTTTAGAAGTTACAGTGTGTTTCCTAACGTAAAGTTTAAATTTATCTAGCAGTAAAAATTTTTTGGTAGTCGAGATTCCTGAGATGATAATATACCCAAAAGGTGAAAATGTTTGGGATAAAAATTAAATATAACTTTTGTGTGGGTGTTGGTTGATGCATCTTATCATAAATGCTCATTTATGCAGTACAATTTAATGAAGGAATACCAGAATCCCAGAATGTTTAAAGTAAGTCTTTTGGTTCAGTCTGTATTTTCTCATAAAACTGGGAAAGAAAATTAGACATCATTTGTTTTGTGCATATTTGTGCAATGCAAGGACAAAAACCAATATTATTTTCAGGCAGAAAAACCAAAGACCCAGGATCTCTCAAGGCAGCCCCAAAACACCAAAGTCTTCAAAGAGAAAGCATCATCTTGCTGGTGCCTCAATTTTGGACTTCTAGCCTCAAAACCATGAGGCAATATTTTCCCATGTTTAATCAATCCCTTGTATGGTATTTGCTTTAGCAGCTAGGAAACTAACAAACAGGTCTAAAGATTAATAATGATCGAATATACTACTGCAAAATATTTGCCAGAAATTAAAACACTCTCTACCTATCTCTTTCTCTTGCTTACACACTCTGTCTCTCTCACACACACACATTTCTAGAATATTATTCGTTGCCAGCTTCATTCCAATATGATCAGAGTAGGTGCTTTTTAAATAATTGAAATGGAATATAATATATTGAGACATCTTTTGTGATGTAATATGTGGTCCATGGTCTATCCTGGAGAAAGTTCCATAAGTACTACAGAAGAATGTCTATCCTGCTGATTTGGGGGTCATTGTTCAGTGTATGTCTCTTAGGTGTAGATCATTTATCATACTGTTGAAGTTATCAGTTTCCTTATTGATCCACTGTCTAGTTGTTCTGTCTATTGATGTGAGGGACATATTGATGTCTCCAAATATTATTATTGTAGAGGTGTATATTTCACTATTCAGACTGGCCAGAGATTGCCTCCTCTATTTTGTGGCCTCTTGGTTAGATGAAAAGATATTTATGATTGCTATTTCTTCCAGATTGAATGCCCCTTTTATTAATATATAATAGCTGACTGTGTCTCATAACATATTTGCATTTAAAGCCCGTTTTGTCCAATATTAGTATAACTACACTTGCTCTCTTTTGGTTACTGTTTGAATGAAATATCTTTCTCCAAACTTTTATTTTCAGCCTATTTGTATCATGGGTTCCAAGGTGAGTCTGTTGAAGACAGCATATGGATGGAATTTAATTCAATAACATGCAATGTTATTTCAGTAAATTCATTACTTACTTCAACCATTTTATCCTTTAGCTTTCATGTGTCATATCATATTTTTCTGTCTTTTTCCCATTTTGGTAACCTTCTCAGATCATCTTCATATCCATCCTCTCCTCCAAGCCTCTCTCTTCTGTCTATTCCTTTCAGGCTACAGAACTTCTTTTTGCATTTCTTGTAGTACGTCCTCTTATTTACAAATTCTATTAGTTTCTGTTTAAATGTGAATAATTTAAATTCACCCTCATTATTGAAAGACAATTTTCTAGATAAAGAGTTCTTGGCTGGCAGTTTTTCTTTTTCAGTATCTTAAATATATGATTCCACTGTATTCTCACCTCTGGGTTTCTGATGAAAAATCTGAACTAAGTCTTATTGGGCATATCTTGTAATTGATGGATTGCTTTTCTCTTGCTGCTTCCAGAATTCTCTTTATCTCTGGGATTTGATAGTCTGAATACTGTGTGTCTCTGAGTAGGTCTATTTGAATTTATTCTGATTATGTTGCACCCTTTGGTGTGTGTAATTATGACCTTCCTGAAAGTGGGAAATATTTTACCACTATTTCCTCAAATATGCATAATCCTTCTTTCCTCATCTCTTCTCCTTCTGGAACTTCCATGACATATATATTGCTGTGCTTCAGGTTACCAATCAATTCCATGAGCTGTTGCTCATTTTTATTTCATGTATTTCTTTCTCTGATTTCAAATTCAGTTTTTCTGTCCTCTAAATTTGCTGGTTCATTTCTCAGCCTTTTTAAAGCTATTGTATGCCTCTAATGTATTTTACATTTCATCCATTGTGTCTTTCTTTCCTAAAAGCACTGTTGTTTTTCTATTCAAGTTTTCAAATTCTTTTGGTGTTCACCCAAGTCTTCTTAAAATCTTTTATATCATTATCTACATTTTCCTTCTGGTTTTTGAATTGATTTATGAGATTTGTTTGAACATCTTTGACAAGTTGACTCAAATCCTGTGTCTCAGGTGACATTTTGATATATTGTAATTCCATAAGCTTATAATCATATTTTGTCCATATCAGTGAGAACATACAATAGTCATCCTTTTGTTTCTGTCTTATTTTACTCAACATAATATCTTCAAGTTAAATCGTTGTTGTCACATGCATCCCACTTTCATTTCTTACACATAAATAATATTCCATTATATGTATAAACCACATTTTGTTTATCCATTCATTGGTTGATGGGCATTTAAGCTCTTTCCAAATTTAGCAATTGTGAGTAATGCCACTATGAACATGGATGTGCAAATATCTGTCGTTATCTTTGCCTTCAGTCTTTCTGTATATATTCCTAGTAGTAGGATTGCTGGATCATAGTGTAGTTCTATATTTAGTTTCCTGAGGGGCTACCAAATCATCCTCTGTAGAGGCAACACCATTTACATTCCTATCAACAGTGAAGGAGTGTTCATATTTCTCCACATCCTCTCCAGCACCCATAGTTTTCTGTATTTTTTAAAAAAATAATTGCCATTCTGTAAGGCATGAAAACTTATCTCATTGTAGTTTTGATCAGCATTTCCCTAATAGCTAGTGATACTGAGCATCTTTTCATGAGCTGTTTTGGCCATTTGTATTTCCTCTTTGGAAAAAATTCCTATGCAAGTCTTTTGCCCATTTTTAAATTAGGTTTTTTGTATTTATATCATTGAGTTATGTGATCTCTTTATGTAACATGGAAATAAAAGCCTTGTTGGATTTGTGGTTACTGAAGATTTTCTCCCATTGAAAAGGCTGCCTTGCACCTTCTTGAAAAATTGTTTGAAAGACAAAAGTGCTTCATTTTGAAGAAGTCCTAAGTCCTATTTATCTTTTTTTTTTTTCTTTCATTACTTGTGTTTTGGGTATAAGGTCCATTAAACCACCAACTACCACAAGATTTTAAAGTTATTTCCCTACATTCTCTTCTAGGAGTTTTATGGTTCTAGTTTTTACATTTAGGTTCTTGACCTATTTTGAGTTAATTTTTGTATAAGTTGTGAAATAGGGATCTTTTCTTTTAGATATGGGTATCCAGTTTTCCCAGCACCATTTGTTGAATAGGCTGTTCTAACTGTGCTGGGTTGGTTTCACAGCCTTGGCAAAAATCGCTTTACCATAGAATGAGGGTCTATTTTGAACTCTTGATTCAATCCCATCAATCAATCTTTATACCAATATATGATGGTTATTACCATTTAGGTGAAAACTATGATTTAAAGTCATGAAATGAGTCTATAAAATTCATTCTTCCTTTTTAAGATAGTTTTGGCTATTCAGAGGCCTATGCCCTTCCAGACAAATTTGATAATTGATTTTTCTAATTTTATAAAGAAGGCTGATGGAATTTGTATCAGGATTGCATTAAATCTATAGATCAGTTTGGGTAAAATTGACTTCTTAGTGATATTTAGTCTTCCAGCACATGAAAATGGAATGCCCTTAAATTTATTGAGGTTTTCCTTAGTTTCTTTGAACAATGTTTTGTAGATTTCTGAACAAAGGCCTTTTTTGTTTATTCCTAAATATTTGATTATTTTAGTCACTATTGTATATGGAATTTTTCCTAACTTCCTTGTAAGTTTGTTCATTAGTAGTGTGTAGAAAATCTATTCATTTTTTTGCATATTAGTCTTGTATTCTGCCACTTTGCTGAAATCAATTATTAGTTCTATAGTTTTGTTGTGGATTTTTTCAGGATTTTCCAAGATGGGATTGTATCATCAGAGAATAGTGAAAGTTTTACTTCTTCCTTTCCTATTTGGGTGCCTTTTTTATATTTTACTTGTCTTATTCCTCTAACTAGAACATCTAGCACAATATTGAATAACAACAGAAATAGTGGATATCCTTGTTTTTTTTCCTGATGTCCTTGGAAAACTGGTCTTTCATCATTCAATACAATGTTAGTCATGTTTTTTTTCATAGAGACACTTACCATTTTGAGAATGTTTCCTTCTGCTGCTATGTACCAGTGAGTTTTTTTTCAAGAAGGGATGTTGTATTTTGTCATATGCTTTTTCTGGATCATTTTAGATAATAAAATGCATGGGAGCCCTGTATGATGATATGCATGTTTCTTTTATAAGCTCACAACTTTTATTATACAATTATTGTTTATGGATGTTCATTTATGAATGATAAACTTCAATTTTTTAAAAGTTTAAAACATTTCCTTTATTCCAGATGATCTAATGCCATTACAGAAATTCCATTACTAAAACCTTCTTCTTGGTGACCATGATGTCCCTTTGACATGTATTGAGCAAACTGTCACAGTAAATGACCACAAAAAGAAGCAGGAATACCTAGGACCCAAGCAGAAACTGAAATTTAATCCAAGAGGGTTAATTATTTATTGTAAAGATTTCAGGGTTGTCAGATTTTACTGTGATAAATCGTGTCCCAAAATTGCGAAAAAGGTATGCCTAGCAATAGCTCATTTTTCCCAGCCAACAGACATGCCGCTACTCTTTGCATTAGAATATGTTGTGAAAAAATACCACAATTCAGCCAACAAATAAATCTGAGGTGCTGGAGAAGATGGAGGAGCTGGTGATGGCAACAGCCGTGAAACTCCTCTATTTGAAAATTACTTGGATTGGGACAGAGAAGTCAAGAGGATGGGTGTTTCTGGGTAGGGTTCTTCCATTAGTGAGGGTTACATGATATCCACTTGCCTTCCAGAATACTTTGTACTGCTTAGTTCTTTAGCAGACTAAGACCTTAAGATCTGTTCCCATTATTTCTTGGAAGAAGGCTGCCACTCCTGTGCTGGAGCCATGCTAATGACAGTGCCTTGGTGAGAATGGCCTTCATAAGAGATTTGTTGCAGCAGTGAAAAAAATTGATCAAATTATCTGTAATGCAATAACTAGAAATCATCCGCAGAGAAGTGATGTTTACAAATTAGATTTGAATAAGACCTCACCTAATATCCAAGAATTACAGATAACATTTGTAAAACTTAAGCAACTATGTATTAATGTGCCTTTTGAAGAAACTTAATAGAAATGGCTATCTTTGTTGGAAAGTACTAGGTGGTTATAATATGTAAGGCCATCCCTTAAACAGTCAATAGAACTTATGCACATGCCAGAGAGCAAACATATCTCTGTAACCCTACAAGAGAAGGAGGAAGAGATTTGAGTCACTTCATAGTTTCTCTTATTCAGTGATGCTGGATATCTATATTAGGACAATTACTGTATTTCAGTGTCTGATACAGAAGGAGTGACTAATGGCCAGCTATCAGTGCCTGATATATGCAATGATTTAAAGAGATGAGAAAGAGTCCACCTTATTTTTGTTATTCTTGGATGCCACATGAAAACTATTAGAACAATATCCAGCTGTGTTTGAGTTCTCTGAAACTTCTTTACTGGTCCTGTACAACAGTACCCACATCTCACTCTTAGGCACATTCCTATTCAACTGTCCTCGCAGGCAGGTGAAGCATACCACAGAATTTGCTGTAAGTGAAAATATCCAATTGGGTGATGAAAAGGGCTTAAAATTCTCTTGGTTTGGGACTGGTTTCCTCAGTTTACAACAAAGGATCACAGCCTTTTCCATAATGCCTTATATAATTGGAAGAGCACAGCTTATATACAGAATGGCTCTGTGAAATGTTTTAAATGGACAAAGAAAAGCTACAGGTCCACAACAAGAGGACTGTTGTCCTCCTTCAAGAATGGACCCATCAGCAACCAATAATTGCTTCCAAGGAGAAACTCATTAATATTAAAACTGAAGCCAGAATTGTGGGAAGATGGCATTGGATTAGGCAGGAAGGGCTCAAATCTTTCACAAAAACACTAGAGAAAGAGCCAAAAGCTATCCAAGCACCTGCTTTGGATTTCAGCAGACCAGGACAATTCTTCACAACCCCCAGGAGGGTGAGGGACAGAGAAATGAAGGACTCAAAACAACAAATGTGAGTTAAAAGAACTCTCATGGCATCTGGGAAAGGCTCCACTTCCTCACCCCCAAGATAGAAAACTGGCTGAAACCCCTTGTTCACTGCAGCTGAGAGGGAAACAGACCTATTCCTCCCTGTCATCAGTGACAAGGAAAAAGAGAAGGGTGTTGGGAAGATTTTCTTCAGTGAATTCAGCCAGCAGAGGCTGCTTTCAATCTTGGCTACAGCCAGACCAAAACACAAGAAAATAGAAATTGAAATAAACACCTCCCTGGAAAGGTGCACTGACAAGCACCATCTACAGACATGTGTGGAAATTGCATGGACAAAACTGTTTTGGGTTCTCTCTGTACCTTAAGTCCTGGGAGAAAATCTATACCCCTTTAATGAGTCCCTGGCATGATTTTGATCACTTAAGCTGGGCAAATTTAAAGACTTAGAATAAGTTGAACCAAATATCAAAGAAGATCTGTCGAAAAATAAGAATAACAATAGGCAAGAAAGAAAAAGTGACCATCAAAGTAAATTCACCAACATATTAATATGCCTAGATAGTAGCAAAAAATTACAAGCCATATTAGGAAATAGGAAGAGATGACCCAGCCAAAGGAACAAATGAAATATTCTGAATGATGAGATACAGGATTTAAGAAAATTAATCAATAATATTCACACATCTCTCCTAAATGAATTCAAAGAAATGAAAGAAAACATGACTAAAGAGATAAGAGATATTAAGAAGACACTGAGTGAGAATAAAGAACAATTTGAAAGCCTGAAAATATCTGGTAAAAGACCTTGACCAAAAGGGGGAAATTGTAAATACAAATGATTTTTGTGGCTAAGAGATTTCAAAGTGAGTCAGAAGGTCATTCCAGAGTTTATACTTATGCAAGACTCAGCAGGATCTCATTGACAGCCACAGTAAACAGTGCCTACAGTAGCAGAGCTCCTGAGGATGCTAGAGATATATACAAATGATAAGCAGGGCAGACAGCTCAGGAATGATTCAATACAGGTTCATCAATTGTAACAAATGTACCACACTAAGGAAGGATATTGTTAATGTGGGAAAGTGTGGGAAGGGGAGGGAGGGGGAATGTGGGAGTCCCTTACCTTTTTATGTAACATTTATGTAATCTAAAGCTTCTTTAAAAAATAAAAACAGAAAGTCTGCAAAGAAAAGTAACAGGCCTTATGGGAATGAAAGGCATGATGGGTGAGATTAAAAATACATTAGAGGCACATAAGAGCAGATTTGAATTGCTCTAAGACAGAATTAGTGATTTCAAAGATAGAGCACCTGAACTGGAAAAGACAGCAGAAGAGAAAGAGAAGAGAATGGTAAAAATGGAACAGGGCTCAGGGAATTGAATGACAGTATGAAACACACAAACATTCACATTATTGGTTTCCCAGACGGAAAAGAGAATGGAAAAGTTGCAGAAATAATATTTGAGAAAATAATGACTGAAAGCTTCCCACTCGATGTGAAAGACATAAATATCAATATCCAAGGACAACATGCTCCACACAGAATAAATCTGAATAGACCTATCCTGAGACACTTATTATTCAGAATGATTAAATATCAGAGATAGAGGATTCTGAAAGCCGCAAGAGAAAGGCAAAGCAGCACATACAAGGGAACCTAGATAAGATTAATTGCAGAACTCTCATCAGAAACCTTGGAGGAGAGAAGAAAGTGGTATGATGTTTTGAAAGAGAAAAACTGCCTGCCAAGAATTCTGTATCCAGGAAAACTGATCTTCAAAAATGAGGGTGAGTTCAAAGTCTTCACAGACAAACAAAACCTGATAGACTATGTTACCAAATCACCAGAATTACTAGAGCTACTTAAGGGACTGTTGGAGTCTGAAAGTTGAAAACAAAGGCAAAAGATTTGGAGAAGAGTATAGAAATGAAGATTATTGGGGAAGGTAAATTAAAATATAAAATGATATAGAATAGTATGATAGTACAAGAGAAAGCCAAAGGACAAAATGGATGAAGTACATAATGCCTTTACAGTAATAACATTGAAAGTTAATGTCTTGAACATGCCAATCAAAAGACATAGACTGACAGAATGGATAAAAATTATTAACCATATAGAATTTGTCTACATTAAACTCTCCTCAGACATAAGGAAAAATCCTGATTAAATTAAAGGTTGGAAAAACGCTATTCCATGCAAATATTAAGCAAAAAACTGGAGTAGTGATAATAATTTTGGAAAAATTAGATTTTAAATGGAAAACATTTTATGGGTTGAAGAAGGTTATTATATATTAATAAAAGGGGCAAATCACCAAAAAGAAATAACTATACTAAATATTTATGCAACAAATTCAAGTGTCCCAAGATATATGAGGCACACAGTAGCAAAATTGAAGCAAGAAATAGATGTCTCTACAATAATAGTTTGAAAGAGAAATACATGACTCTCAGCATTGTATAGAACCTCTGGAAAGAGAATAAATAAAGAAACAGAGAGATTGAATAATATGATAAATGATCTAGACCTAACAGACATCTATAGAGCATCGCACCCCAAAACAGCAGGATATATTTTCTTTTCAAACACTCATGGATCCTCCTCCAAAATAGACCATATGTTGGGTCATAAGTCAAGTCTCAATAAATTTAAAAAGACTGAAATTTAACAAAACACTTTCTCTGATCATAACAGAATGAAGGTGGAAATTAATAATGGATGGAAGAAGAGAAATTTCATAAAAATATGGAGATTAAAAAACACATTCAAATAATCAGTGGGTCAAAGCAGAAATTTCTAGAGAATTCAGCAAATATCTTGTGATGAATGAAAAATAGGACACAACACATAAAAACCTATGGGACATTGCAAAGTCAGAGCTGAGAGGGAAATTTTTAGCCCTCAAAAATGCTTACATTAAAAAAGAAGAAATAGCTAAAATTGAAGATCTAACTGCTACCTGCTGGAACTGGAAAAAGTACAGCAAACTAATCACAAAGCAAGCCAAAGGAAAGAAATAGTAAAAATCAGAACAAAAATAATTGAAATCAAGAACAATAACCAAAGAAAAACAATAGATAGAAACAGAAAAAAAAACAAAAGTTTGACAAAATTGACAAACCCTTAGCTAGACTGACAAAGGAAAAGAGAGAAGATACAAATTAAAAAATCACAAATGAGAGGAAGCACATTTCCGCTGACCTCACAGAAATAAAAGTGGTCATAAGTGGATTCCATGAACAACTGTATGCCAAAAAACTAGACAACATAGACAAGATGGACAAGTTCCTAGAAACACATAAACCATTTAGAAGAAATAGAAGTCCTCAACATATCAATCACAAATGAAGAGATTGAAACAGTCATCAAAAGCTTCTCAAAGATGAAAAGCCTGGGTCCAGATGCCTTCACAGTGAATTCTACCTACCATTCAAAGATGATCTTACATCAATCTTGCTCAATCTCTTCCAAAAACTTGAACAAGAAAGTATACTACCAACCTCATTCTATGAAGCCAACTTTACTCTAATATGAAAACCAGATAAAGACACTAAGAAAAAAGTAATTTACAGACCAATATCTCAAATGAATATGAGTGAAAAATCTTCAAAATACTTGCAAACTGAATCCAAAACACATTATAAGAATTATATACCACGATCAAGTGGGTTTTATCCCAGGTATGCAAGGGTGCTTCTACACAAGAAAATTAATTAGTGTAATAAAACAAATTGATAAATTGTAGAAGGAAAATCTCATGATCCTCTCAATTGATGCAGAAAAGGCATTTAACAAAATACACAACAGTCCAAAAATAGGAATAGAAGGAAGATTTCTCATATGGTAAAGTATATATAAGAAAAATCTACAGGGTAAAAGATGTGGCTCAAGTGACTGGGCTCCCATCTACCATATGTGGGTTCCTGGGTTCAGAACCTGGGGCCTCTTGGGGAAGGCGAGCTGGCCCACATGGAGAACTGGCCCATGTGGAGAGCTGGCCCACAGAGAGAGCTGGTCTGCATGGAGAGCTGGTACAACAAGATGACATGACAAAAATAAGCCAACGAAAAAAAGACAATGAGAGACACAACAAGCTAGGGATCTGAGGTGGTTCAAGTGATTACATGACTCTCTCCCACATCAGAAGTTCCCAGTATCAGTTCCTGTTGCCTCCTAAAGAGAGGGTGGGAAGACAAGCAGACACAGAAGAATGTGCAGTGAATAGACGCAGAGAGCAGAATAAATAAAATAAAATCTTAAAAAAAAACAAAAACCATACAGCTAGTATTGGACTCAATGGTGAAAGATTGAAATCTTTCCTGCTGAGATGCAGGACAAGACAAGGATGCACACTGTCACCATTATTATTTAATATTGTGCTAGAATAACTGGCTTGATCACTTAGGCTAGATAAAGAAAAAGGAGGCACCCAAATAGGAAAGGAAGAAGTAAAACTTTCACAATTCACACATGATGTGATCCTTTATCTAGAAAATCCTGAAACATCCACAACAAAGTTACTAGAATTAATAGCCAAGTTCAGCAAAGTGGCAGGATGCAAGATTAATATTCAAAAATCAATAGTGTTTTTACACACTACTGATGTGCAATCTGAGGAGGAAATCAGGAAAAAATCCATTTATATTAGTGACTAAAGCAATACATTCCATGTTGTGGATTGGAAGACTAAATATCATTAAGATGTCAATTCTACCCAAACTTATTTACAGATTCAATGCAATCCCCCAAAATTGTTGCAACAACCTTTTTGCAGAAATTGAAAAGCCAGTTATGAAATTTATTTGGAATGGTAAGGGGCCTGAACAGCCAAAAAGATCTTTAAAAAGAAGCATGAAGTTGGAGGACTCTCAGTTCCTGACTTTAAAACATATTACTTATCTATAGTTGTAAAAAAAAAACAAACAAAAAAAATAGCACGGTGCCAGCATAAAGACAGATATATTTACCAATAGAACTGAATCAAGAACTCAGAAATAGACCTTCATATCTACAGTCAAATGGTTTTTGACAAGGCTGTTAACCCACCCAGCTGGGCCAGAACAGTCTATTCAAGAAATGGTCCTGGCGGAACTAGGTATCTATATCCAAGAAAAAAAGAAAGACAATCCCTATCTCACACCTTAGACAAAGATTAATGCAAAAATTGAAAAAAGACCTAAATATAAAATGTGACAATCATTAAACTCCTAGAAGAAAATGTAGGAAAATAACTTCAAGATATTGTGGTAGGTGATAGTCTCTTCAAACTTACACCCAAAGCATGAGCAACAAATGAAAAAATAGATAAATGGGACCTCCTCAAAATTAAAAACTTTTATACCTCAAAGACCTTTCTTAAAAGGGTGAAAGGCAGCTGACTCAATGGGAGAAAATATTTGGAAATCACATATCCAATAAGAGTTTAATATTCATGATATATGAAAAGAACATACAACCCAACACTAAAGAGGTAAACTACCCAATAAAAAGGTGGGCAAAGAACTTGAAAAGGCAATTGTCCAAAAAAGAATTCGTAATGACAAAGAAACACACAAAAAATGTTCAACATTACTAGCAATTAGGGAAATGCAAATCAAAACTACATTGAGATATTTCACACCTATTATACTGGCCACTGTTAAAAAGTCAGAAAACTGTAAATGTTGGAGAGGATTTGGAGAATTAGGAACACTTATTCACTTTGGTTGGAATGTAGAACTGTGTTTCCACTGTGGAGGACTGTTTGGCAGATCTGAAGGAAGTTAAATATTGACTTTCCATGTAACCAGGCAATACCATTGCTTGGCATATACCTAGAAGAACTGAGAGCAGTGCCATGAATAGACATCTGCACACCAATGTTCATAATGGCATTATTCATGATTGCCAAAAGTTGGAAACAACCCAGGTGTCCATAAATGGATGAATGGATAAACTAATTGTGGTGTATACACACAATGGAATATTATGCAGTGGTAAGAAGAAATAAAGCTGTGAAACATATGACAACATGAATGAACAAGGAGAACATCATGTTGAGTGAAGCAAGTCGGACACAGAAGGACAAATACTGGATGATTGTGCTATTATGAACTAAATATATTATGTAAACCCATGGAATTAGTAATTAGAACATAGGTCACAAGAAAATAGAATGGTGGTACAGAATGGAAAGCTGATTCTTAATCTGTGCAGAATTGGTTAAAATGCTGTTTGTAAATATTTGAAAATTAATGGAAATGATGAGAGCACCTCATGCTGTTAATGATTAACAGAGCTATTATATGGGTATGACAGTGGTTGAAAGGGAAAGCCTAAAGACACATATTACCAGAAGGAAACATAAAAAATGCAACATGGGGCTGTATAACATAGAGAAACCTCATGTAAAATACAAATATGGGTGATATTGCATTTATAAGAATGTGTTTAGAAAATATAAATACAAATAAACTAGAGAGAAATAATGGAATCACCAGCTATGTACAGCAGGGGAAACACAGAGAGATTGACAGATGATGAGTTTTGTTGTTTGGTTGTTTTTTTTAGTATTATTTTATTACTGGAATAATGAAAATGCTTTAAAACTGAATTGATGAATGCACAACTATGTGATTTTACTGAATACCATTGATTGTACACATTGTATGATTTATGCTTTATTAAGAAAAATCAATAAAACTGACTTGTTAAAAAAAAGTGAAATATATATAAACACACACATCTCTCTTGGGAACCCAGATTCTTAACAAGTATCATTCAAATTGTTTTTCTCAGTTGTGTTAGGCTAAAAGGATGAAATTTTCTTTGCTTAATAAAGAGGAAGGGGCAGCTGCATCCCATTCTCCCTCCTTAGATTATTTCATTGTAAACATAATAAGCCCAATAAAAACACTGAGCATATGATTTTACACTATAATGTCTTAGACCATCTATCCTTGGAACTGTAAACACATACTTTCAAAATTAATTTCAGAGTCACTCACTGAGTGTCTTAGTTTACCAGGGCTTCTATGACAAGTAACACATACTGGTGGGTTTAAACAACAGGAACTAATTGTCTCATGACTTTGAAGGCTAGAAACCCAACATCAAGGTATCCACATGCCATGTTTTCTCCCAGAATCTGTAGTGCTCTGGTGCCGGCTTGCCAGCCATCCTTGAGGTTCTTTAGCTTGTAGATACATCTCTGCATTCATCACATGGAAAACTCTGTCTCTCCTTCTCTGGCTTCATCTCTGGTTTCCAATTTTTGCTTATAAGGACTTCAGTTTTCTTGGATTAAGGCCCAACCTCATTCAGTTTGGCCTCTCTCTAACTAATACCATATTCAAATATCCAATTTACAAATGGGTTCACAACCACTCTACCTGGGGTGAGGACTTAAACATGTCTTTTGTCAGGGACTAGATTCAATTCCCAAGACTGAGTATACAGGGGACAATCACAAATTGCTATCATTTATCTCTCAAGGAGATAAGAGAAGCTTTCACTGTTCTTTCTTCTGGTTTACTCTGTAAATTTTTTATGAAATTCTGTCCAGACATAATCATCACTTGCATGCTACCTTATAAGCTTATAAACCTGGTCCTTCTTAGCCAATAAAAAATTGTTTTCTTTTTTTTTTTTTTTTTT
>JAQZBX010019731.1:0-11555 GCA_029593785.1 Cabassous unicinctus | reverse complement strand
TAATAGTAATACAATATTTTAATTAATTGAAAAAAAAAAAACACTTAAGCCATACCCTCTTCAGAACATGGACAGCCAGGATGGCTGCTTGGAGCAGTGTTTTAGGGAATGGTTTTCCAAGCTGGTCTACCTGCATGGTGTTCTTCTGCCATGGCTCTCTGGAGTCCAGGTAAAACTGGAAACTTTTCTGCTTCTCCTGGGTTACCAAGGGGCAGATCAAAGATGGCAGCTTCATCACTGTCTTTCACAGTCTCTCCCTTCTGGCAGACAAAGTTGACCTGCTCTGCATGACATGCCAGCAACACAGGAAGAGCCCTTTGCAAGCCTGCTGTGCGGAGCTGGAGCAGAGCAGGATGTATTTCAGAGCCAACAGCCCTCAGGGACACTAGAGTACCTCTCATCTTCATTTCCATTTTCTCCCTCAGGGAATCTATGCAAATGAAGCATTCTAGGAAAGCAGTTAGGAAATTTTCAGTAGGGCCAAAATATGGTTATGTACTGAGACACTAGCAAATGAGGACTAAATGTAGTATGTTCTGAACATTTGGAGAAAAACTGTAAATTTTTTCCCCTCTATTTTGAAATTGCTAACTTAAGCATTTGAAGCTCTAATAATGTTATATGTTAGAATAATAGTTGAAATTTGCACTAGTAAAAACATTTTGGGGCATATTCCTTCACATTTTTTTTTAATGTGAAGGAAAAATGAATAAATTTTAGCTTTTATGTCTTTCTGTCATTATAAGTCTGATTCATTTTTAGGTGATTTGCAGGCAGACATCCTCCTATTTTAACACTGGTGGAGATAATAGGATTTTGTTGCTGCATTTATTTTGTCTGCATTTATTTTTTTCTACCACCTACTAACAGTTACCTGATCCTTGGTCAGATCAGCAACCCAGAGAAGCAGACAGCAGGAAAATGAACAAGTAAGTGTTTTGTATTTTTCCAGAAACAACTGCTAATCCCCCAAAGGCTATTAGGTTTTCTTGTTTTTCTGGTTACTTTCTGTTCTCTCTAATGGCATTCAACTGAGGCAGGTTCAGTGTTCCAAGGCTGTCATTTTTAATTTTAGATCAACTTGTTTGGGACTTTAGATCATTGGTTAAATTGAGTTTGCTTTTATCTCATAGGATCAATTTTAAAATGATATGCACAGTTAAGTTTATAGAATTTGCTGTAGATAATATAATAAAACATCAAATATGAACATCAAAGGAATTTGATGTTCATATTTAGGTGAGAATAAGAATGACATTTTAGTTTTCAAAAATAGGGTGTTAAAACCTCACTTCATATTGGAAACAGGCTTTGCACAGGAGGCTTCATACCAATAGCTGGAGATCCCCAAAGCCAAATCGCTCTCCTTCTGAAAGTCATCAAAGACATAAAGGGCCTATGGCTGTGACTCTTGGAGACTCCTGGGAGCTGCCCGCCTCTGGCTGAGAGGGCTGTCTGCCCTGAGAACACCCTCCCTGCAAATATAGGACTTGCTTGGAGGCATTTGGGCTATTCTGAGAATGTCAATATTGAAACTCTGGTAAACTACCCTTGGCACTTTTCCTTGGAAATAATAGAAGCCATAAGACAGATCACTGCATAAAATTCCCTCTTCTCTCATTAAGATTCTAACCTAAGGAATCAGAATAGAGAACAGGAGAAAAAGGCCACTTCTTAGAATACTGACATATTTTATAGAGTGAGAGAATCCACCACCACCACCCCATTCCTCACTTTTGGCAGCACTATTAAGAGGAGACCGAGAAGCAGACAAAGGTGGCGTCTTAGTCTGAAACACTCATGTTCAAAGTGATTTGGGAGCCTGGCCAAAGCTTTGAGGGGTACAGCCTAAGCTTATTGTAGCAATGACATTTAGCACCACTCTCTCCCAACCCCACTCCCTGTTTTAAAGATAGATGTTTTCAAATCTGTTTTTATTATTTAGAGTTTCTGAATTGCCATCTGTACCAGTTTGGCAGTTTGATATACTTATGAATTCCAAAAATAGATATTGGATTATGCTTGTAAACTGGTGTTAATGTGGGCATGATTAAGTTATGATTAGGGTGTTGACTGGGCAACTTCAATAGGGTGTTAAAACCCACCCCTTAGTGGGTGGGGTCTTGAAGATAAAAGACATGGCAAAGGACAGTGTTGTAGCAGTTCTGAAGTTGGAGTTTTGATGCTGGAGCCTGGGGAGACAAGCAGATGGATGAGGAAGGAGAGAAGCCCCCAGGATAAAGATGAGCCATTCACCTGACAGTTCACAGCTGGCATGTGGAGAGAGGCAGAGCTTAGAGAGCTTCATAGTCTGCAGCCTGGAGAGAAATGCAGCCCCAAGAAGAGAGGAACCAGGAAGCCTGAACCCTGGCAAACATTGGCACTGCCTTGCTTCAACACATAGCAACAGATTTTGGTGAGGCAAGAAACTTATGCTTTATGGCCCAGTAACTGTAAGCTTCTACCCCAAATATATACCCTTTATAAAAACCAACCAATTTCTGGTATTTTGCAGCAGCACCCCTTTGCTGACTGATACAGAATTTGGTACTGGGAGTGGAGTAGTGCTTTTGTAATTACCAAAATGTTGGAACGGTTTTATAAATGGGTAAGGGGTATTTTTTTGGAGGAATTGTGAAATGCTTAATGGAAAAGGCCTATATCACTTTGAACAGACTGTTGATAGTGATATGGACATTAAGAGACTTTTTATGATGCCTTAGAAGTAAATGATGAAACTATTATTGGAAACTGGAGGAAAAGCAATCCGTGTTTTAAAATTGCAGAGAACTTAGCAAGATTAACTCCTGGTATTATACGGAAGACAGAATTTGAAAATGGCGAACCTGAGCATTTAGTTGAAGAAATTTCCAAAGTAAACCCAGAGAATGTGGCTTGGCTTCTCCTTGCAGCTTACAGCAAAATACTAGATGAAAGAAATACACTGAGGACTGAACTCTTGGGCACAAAGAAAACAGAAACTGATTCTGGAATTTCCAAGCCTCTGGAAATTGAGCTCCCAGACAATAGTGCCCCATTTGAGGACTTTACTTAACTTGGGACTTGTAAATCAGAATTGAAGATGAAGTTATCTCAGAAAGACTTGTGGAAAGTCTTACTCTCTGATGGCTTGGACCCCTGCATCCTGCATTCTAAACCAACAAAGTTTTTGAGAGGGCTGTATGAACAAAACCACTGCCGGCTTGGACTAAAAAGGACATGGAAAGGAGACATTGAAGGAGAAACAGCTTCAAGAGGAAAACCATGGAAGCTGAGATCTGGAATTAAGACATCACCTTGGACCAAGAGAGGAACCCCACACATGTGTACAGAGAGGGTGAGTTTGCCCCAGCAGTTGAAGAGGGTAGATGTTCCCAACCACTGTTCTAGGAGAGTTTTACCACCCCAGGGTACTGAGAGGGTAGAGAACATTCCTCAAAGATTAGGGTGGTTAAGGTCAGTACCCCAAAAGTCTGAAATGGGTGCTCCTGTCCCCCATGGATTAGAGAAGGCCAGGTGGTCAACCCATTGCTCTGAGAGGGTTGAACCTGTATGCCAAAGGTTAGGAGGAATGTTGTCTTAACCTCACTGTACTAGAGGGGCTAAGACTCTAACCCAAAGATTGGGTAAGGTGTGGCAATCACCCCAACACTCTTGGAGGGTGAGTTCTAGAGCTTGGTCAACACCCAGGTGCTTGATGAGGGTGGAATAAAAAAATGGCCATTGGGCAAGCCTGTGGAAAGGGTGGGTTCCCATGTGGTCCCAAGGAAAAGAAGCCATCATCTTAATAATGACTCTTAGACTTTGACATCTAATGAAGTATGCCCTGCAGGTTTACTGAACTGTTGAGGATCTCATGTTTTCCCCCCAATTTCTTCTTATGATAGTGAAAATGTTTAACCTTTGTCTTTCCATTTATTTATTGGAAGCAGTTAAATAGTTTTGTAAGTTTCAGAGGTGTACAGTAGATGGGACTTTGCCTCAAGATGCACAGAATTTCTTTAAAATGATTATGATATGATTTTGTACTTGCATTGTTACTGATTTAAGGTTTTTTGAATATTGTAATGTATTTTTGTAATTCAGAGGGTGGAGTGTAGCAGTTTGATATAATTATGAATTCCAAAAATAGATATTGGATTATGCTTGTAAACTGGTCTGTTAATCTGGGCATGATTAATTTATGATTAGGGCCTTGACTGGGCACAGTCAATAGGGCATTGAGCCCCACCCCTGGGGTCTTGAAGATAAAAGACATGGCAAAGGACAGTGTTGGAGCAGTTCTGGTGCTGGAGTTTTGATGCTGGAGCCCGGGGAGGTGAGCAGATGGAGGAGCTTGGTTGTGAGGAAGGAGAGAAGCCCCTGGGATAGAGACAAGCCATTCATCTGACAGTTCACAGCTGGCCATGTGGAGAGAAGCAGAGCCTAGAAAGCCTCATAGTCTACAACTGACCTTGTGTAGGAAACAAAGGAGCTAAGCCCAGAGAGAAATGCAGCCCTAGGAAGAGAGGAACCCAAGAAGCCTGAACCCTGGAAACATCAGAAGATGCCTTGCTCCAATATGTAGCAACAGACTTTGGTGAGGGTAGACACTTATGGTTTATGGCACAGTAACTGTAAGATTCTGCCCCAAATAAATATCCTTTATAAAAACCAACCGATTTCTGGTATTTTGCATCAGCACCCCTTTGGCCAACTAATACACCATCTTAATTAAGATTTTAAACATTTTTATAGTAAAATATCCAGTTAGCTTTTTTCATTTTTTAAAACAAGTTTTTTCAAGATACCATGTTTTACCTTTATATGTAAAGAAATGATGTTTCTATTTGAATTGTTTGCCTTTTTAAAACTGTATGATAATTTCTCTGGATTTAAAGAGACAGTTTTTATAACAATGTCTAAGGAAATTCATCTCTTGATGCACCCAATGTTTCTGACAACTTGTTGCCTAGAGAATAAGGACCATTTTCAATTAATGAAAATAGCATTATTATTACTAAACATTTTATAGTTCTTGTATGGAAACTAGCCCCAATCCCTATAAGTATAACAGCATATCCTCCCATTGAAAGTGCGATACTTCTCCCTATTTCATTTAGCTGCTTTTTTAGTACAAATTGTTCTAAATTCATTATTGGTTTTTGTCTTAAGCATTTCTTTATATTTTTCCCCTCACACACTCATTTCAACTGCATTAGTAATTATTTTATTAATTTACAAATTTTTAAAAAATTAGATATTATTAACATTGTCTTAAAATTAGATGTACCTTATTTGTATGAAAATCAAATGAAGTAAAATACATTTGTTTTTTTAATTTTTGCTGGTGAGTTTTTATATCATATTATTGTGCAACAGTTTATCATGCATATTATGAAAAAAAAAAATTAGCTGCCTTAAGTCCTGCCCAACGTAAAGCTGCTTGGCAACTCAGCTAGCAAAAAGGACATTGTGGTGAAGAAGTCAGGAGTGGCTGTGTGTGCTGTGCCAAAGAGAGCTCTGCCCTTCACATCCCATGGCCTGTGAGTAGAGCCTGTGATGGTGGAATGCCACCAGATACCTGAAAGCTTTGGAATTTATTGTTTGAACTTAAAGATGTACAATGTCTTACTGTTATTCTCCAATAAAATAAAATTCAAAACCAAAATTTTCTAATTTTTTTAAAAGAAAGAATATTAATTTGTACTAACAGAAAGTGGAAACTATTCAATACATTCTTCAACAAAATCTGCTTGCTGTAGGCATAATTTCAAATAGTTAAAACTTGATTTTGAGAGAAAACTTTAATCTTTGTGCCTAAAACTGATTATGATTTGAGTTAAAGTAGGAGAAGCAGGAAGGTGAATAGTCTTGCTCTTCAACAGTGATGAATGCAGAGGAGATTCGGAGTGCTAAATAAAATATCAACAGTGAAAAGTGTTTGTAGAACACTTTTTTTTTTGTAGAGCAGCTAAGGCTCATTTTGATGCCCTAGAGCTAAAGAAAAACATCACCCTCATCAATACAAGTGGGTTTCCATCTGGGAAGGCTACCTCTGCCCCACATCCCAGATGACATTGCCTCAGGCCAGGAGCTCACTGCTAAAGTAGACATCACCTCAGACAACAGTTCCATCAGTCCAAGAGTTGTAGGACGCACCCCTGCTTCCTTAACAATTGTCAGCAGTCCCAACTACACCTGAGCTGGGAAAGTCTCACCACACGTGGAAAACCCCAGACACTCTCAGTTCTCAGGGACTAATCACACTGTCAAGTCCTGTTTTAAAAGTGAGACCCTCCAGACTGAGTGATTTTCCAGACAGTGCAGTTTCCTTGCCCTGTGATCCAACCTTGCTTGGTGATACCTGTAACATTGTAATTTCATTTTTGCCCTGTCATGTTTATAATACTAGTTTTATCATGTTAAGTACCTGTGGGACCCTTTCCAATAAACCCAAATTGCCTCCAAAATTAAGATTCCTGCTAATATCTCCTCTCGTGCATAAAGGATTGCCTTACCGAGGTATGCATGCTATGTGTTCTCCTTGGTGAAACAGGAGAATTCTGCTGACCCCTTAATGTGCTATCTGTTCATGACCCTCCATTCTCTTCCCCCCATTGTCATTATTCATCATCCATATTCTCTCTTCAATCTCTCCTATCTAAACAAAGCCTACTCTTCTTACCCTTCAAGACACTACATGGAAAATTAAATCCAAACCTATCACCCTAGCCCCTTGAATATTTACAAAGATGCCCAATGTATATATACATTAGCTAAACTAATCTCTTATGGATTGATAAATGGTAACTGTTGGATTTGCCATCATCCTGCTTCTAAATTTTATCCAGGTCATATCTGGCCCAGAGAAGGAAAATATTGGGAGATTAAAACCTCTTCCAAACTGCCACCTATGCTGAATCTGATGCCCATCTCCTCAGGGCAACAGGTAATTGTTCTCACGTTTCCTCAATACATAGCATATGTAAATGACCTAATGGACAACTCCACACCCCTTCGGTTAGCTTTTATGTCACATTCCCAGGCATGGCTGTCATAAGGGAATAAGTTTAGTTTGCATCTACTTGAGCCAGGAATGAGTCTGAACAAGTCCTAGCTCCCAGGAACTTGTGATCTATATCAAGCACCATTAGGGATACTGACAAAGAAATTCCAATTCACAACTGCACATATGTAAGAGATGGACATAGAAAAGTTGGCATGACAATTATCTAATTTTCCTGCATTAGTTCAGAGGTCGGTGTGAAGAAGAGGGAGAAGATTTGTAGATTTTTTCACATAAGTGAAAATCAAATAAATGTTAATGTTAACAGAAGCAATTTTATTTTCTATTCATTATATCATAACATTATATTAAAATATCCTATCATAGATGAATTATTTTCCGAAGTAATTTGAGTTAAGAAGAGAATATACCTATTTTCCGCATTAATAAAACCATTTCCAATAAATGTACAAACTTCTCTAAGATTGGATGAACTCACACCCTCCTCCTTTTGCTGTGGAGTAAAATGCAAATTCATAAAATTGTAAAAGAAATAATTTACATTGACCCTACTCATGCAAAATTCAAGTCTATTATTAGTCCATTTTGAATAGTGGTACCTTATGCATTTTAAAAAATTAGGAGACGAAAAGGAAATGCATGCAACAATCTTTTATAGGTACCCACTTATTAACCCTATCAAGGGCTCTTGTTACCATATGGTGTCATTTCCTTTCACTACTAGGAGTTGCTTTAGTATGTCTTGTAGGAGAAATCTTCCAAAAAAAAAAAAAAAGCTCTCTATTATATTTAAAATCTTGGATGTGTTTATTTTACCCTATTTATTAAAGAAAACTTTCTATTTGGAAGCAATATTAGATTACAGAAGAAAGAGTACACATTGCAAAGATCATATAGCAATCCCATGTTGCCTTCATCAAGCATCCTCTAATGTTAACATCTCATATAATCAATATATATTTGTCAAAAATGAGAAATCAGTATCATTACATCATTACAAAACTATATAGTAAACTACAGAATTATGCAGTTTTCACCAATATTTTCCAATAATGTCCTTTTTGTGGTAGGTAAGGCTGGGTGCTCTCACAAAAACTACAGAGAAAGAGCCTATAGTGGCCAGAGCAACCTGCTTTGGGGATCAGCAGACCAGGACATTGCTTCACAACTCCCAGGAAGGTGAAGGACAGAGAGACGAAGAAACTGAAACAACCAACTGTGAGTTACTAAATCTTCTGGCATGCTGGGAAGGGCTCCCCTCTCCCACCCCTGAGATTTTCAGCAGTGTCAAAACATGTAGTGGATTGAAGCTGACTGAGAGGGTAGCAGACTTCTTCCTCACTGCCAACTGTTACAAGGGAAAAGGGACGGGGAGTTGGGGGCCTTTTTAAATTGAATTCTGCCAGTGGATCCTACATTGAATCTTGGCTCTGGCCAGACAAAAAAAAGGAATACCAAGAGAGATAAACCTCTGTGGAGACATGTGTCAGTGAGCACAATCTGCTGGCCATTCTGGAAATTACATGGAGAGAAACTGCTTTTAGAGCTCTCTTTACCCCACCCCTGGGAGAAATTCTGCACCCCAGTAGTGAGTCTCTGGCACAGTTTTTGGTAATTTAAGCTGTGTGATTTTAAAGACTTAGGACCAAATATCTAAGAGCTGTGTAAAAATAATAATAACAATAGGCAAGAGAGAGAAATTGTCCATTAGAGTAAATTCATCAGCATATCAGATGCCTAGACATCAGCACAAAATTACAAGCCATACTAGGAAACAGGAAGAGATGGCCCAGCCAAAGGAACACACCAAATATCCTGAAGAGATTCAAGGTTTAAGACAATTACTGATAATCATACAGCTCTCCTATACCAATTTAAAGAATTTAAAGAAAATAATACTAAAGAGATAAAGGATATTAAGAAGACCCTAGGCAAACATAAAGAACAATTTGAAAGTTTGTAAACAAATTTAACAGACCTTATGGAAATGAAAGACAAGTCTGATGATATTAAAAATACATCAGAGGCACATAAGAGCAGATTTAATTGCTTCAAGACAGTATTTGTATTTTGAAGACAAACTCTGAACTGGAAAAGACAAAAGAAAAGAAAAAGAAGAGAATAGGAAAAATGGAACAGGGACCCAAGGAATTGAATGACAACATGAAACACAAAAACATATGAATTATTGGCATTCCAGAAGGAGAAGAAATAGAAAAAATGCAGAAAGAATATTTGAGGAAATAATGACTGAAAACCTCCTTACTCTTATGAAAGACATATATATCAATGTCCAAGAAGGACAACATATCACAAACAGAATAAACAGGAATAGACCCACTCCAAGACACCTACTATTCAGAATGAGAAATATCAGAGATAAAGAGAAGATTTTGAAAGCTGCAAGAGAAAAGCAAAGCATCACATACAAGGGAAATTCAATAAGATTAAGTTTAGACCTCTCATCAGAAACCATGGAGGAGAAAAGAAAGTGTTATGATATATTTAAGGTATTGAAGGAGAAAAACTGCCAGCCAATAATTCTGTATCCAGCAAAAGTGTCCTTCAAAATGAGGGTGATTTTAAAGTCTTCACAGAAAAACAAAAACTGATAGAAAATGTTACCAAAAGACCAGAATTACAAGAGATACTAAAGAGAGTGCTGCAGCCTGAAAGGAAAAAACAAGGGTGAGAGACCTGAAGAAGAGTGTAGAAATGAAAAATATTAGAAAGGGTAAAAATATAGACTATAGTATGATGCAACCACTGAAGCCAAAGGTCAAAATGGATGAAGAAAGTAATGTCTTTACAGTTATAACATCGAATGCTAATGGCTTGAACTCCCCAATCAAAAGATGCAGACTGATAGAATGGATTAAAAAATATGACCCATCTATATATTATCTGCAAGAGACTCACCTTGGATGTAAGGGCACAAGCAGTTAAAATTGAAAGTTTGGAAAATGATATTCAATGCAAATATTATTTAAAATAAAAAGCTGGAGTAACAATACTAATGTTGGACAAAACAGATTTTAAAGCAAAATTGTTATAAGGGATGAAGATGGTCATTATATATTAATAAAGGGGGCAATTCAACTAGAAGAAATAACTATTCTAAATATTTATGCGTCTAACTTCAGTGTCCCAAGGTACATGAGGCACACACTGGCAAACCTGAAGGAAGAAATAGATGTCTCTACAATAACATTTGGAGACTTCAATACACCACTCTCAGTATAGGATAGAACATCTAAATAGAGGATAAAGAAAGAATTAAAGAACTTGAAAAATGTGGTAAATGAGCTAGATCTAACAGACAACTACAGTGCACTGTACCACAAAACAGCAGGATATACATTCTTTTCAAGTGCTCATGGATGGTTCTCCAAAATAGACCATATGTTGGGTCACAAGACAAGTCTCAATAAAATTAAAAAGATTGAAATTATACAAACACTTTCTGTTCATAATGGAATGAACTTGGAAATCAATAATGGAAAGAAAAAAGGGAAAATTCATAAATATATGGTGATGAAACACTACACTCTTAAACAATCAGTGAGTCAAAGAAGAAATTTCAAGAGAATTCAGCAAATATCTTGAGATGAATGAAAATGAGAACATAACATATCAAAAACTATGGGACACTACAAAGGCAGTGCTGAAAGGGAAATTTAAGCCCTCAATGCTTATATTTAAAAAGAAGAGTTAAAATTGATGATCTAACTGCACACCTGGAAGAACAAGAAAAAGAAAAGCAAACTAATCCCAAACCAAGCTGAAGGAAAGAAATAGTAAAGATCAGAGCAGAAATCAATGAAATCGAGAACAAAACAAAACAAAAAAAATGAAACAACAGAATCAATAAAACCAAAAGTTGGTTCTTTGAGATCAACAATATCAAGAAACCCTTAGCTAGATGGACCAAGAAAAAGAGAAGATACAAATAAAATCAGAAATGATGTGGGGGACATTGCCACAGACCCAGTGGAAATAAGATAGACCATAAGAGGATGCTATGAACAACTGTAAGCCAAAAAACTAGAAAATGTAGACGAGATGGACAAATTCCTGGAAAAACATGAACCACCTACACTGACCCTAGAAGAAATAGAAGACCTCTACAAACAAAGCACAAGTGAAGAGATTAAAACAGTCATCAAAAACCTCACAAAGATGAAAAGATCAATTCCTTTGATCAGATGGCTTCAAAGGAATTCTACCAATCATTCAAAATTGACCCAATACCAATCTTGCTCAAGCTCTTCCTAAACATTGAACAGGAAAGAATGCTACCAAACTCATTCTATAAAGCCAACATAACCCTAATACCAAAATCAGATAAAGATACTACAAAAAAAGGAAATTAAAGACCAATATCTCTATTGAATACAGATGCAAAAATCCTCAACAAAATACTTGCAAACAGAACCCAAAAGCACATTAAAAGAATTATACACCATGATCAAGTGGATTTTATCCAGGTATGCAAGGGTAGTTCAACACAAGAAAATCAATTAGTGTAATAAACCACATTGATAAA
>JAQZBX010019730.1:19983-33660 GCA_029593785.1 Cabassous unicinctus | reverse complement strand
TTTCACCTCTGTTCTCTCACTCTGGGATGCCTAGAATGCATAAGTATGTGCATTATGCATTGTAATTCAATTCCCCAGAAACTTGCTGAATTTTTCTGTTTTTATCTATCTATTCTACTATCTGTCAGTTTTCAGATATACTATCTTCCATGTCACAAATTATTCCCTATGCCTGTTCAAATCTGCTATTATTTGTATCCAGCATATTTTTTATTTCTGGCATTGTGCCTTTCATCACCATCAGATCCATTTTCTATATTCCCCAGTGTCTTCTTAATATCCTTTGTCTCTTCCTTCACTTTATCAAGGTGATATTTGTTTGGATATCATTAATTGGTTGTTCCACATTCTGTATCGCCTCCTGTTTTTTAGTTTATTCATTAGACTGGGCCATGTCTTCCCGTTTTTCAGTATGGCTTGTAATTTTTTGTTGGTGTCTAGGCATCTGTTTATTTTGATGTTCTTATTCAGATGGTTTGTATCTCTTTCTACTCTAGGATTTTATTTTGTTTTGTTTTTTATTAAGGTTCCTTTTTCACACTTGGTTCCCCTTATTTGAGATGCTTGTACATGTCTGTGTTACCTTGAAAAAATATTAAGACCATTGAAAAGGAGAGAAGAAGATAAATGAATAATAGTAATAAATTTTAAAAGATAGAAAAGAAACATAAAAGAGCCAGGAAAAGAAATAAGTAATAAGAGTTAAAAAATCATAAAAAATACAAAGGAATATGAATAAAAATGAAATGAGAAACAAAATAAAATAAAAGACCAGAAAGATGAGAAGAAAGAAAAAAAGAAAAAATGATGAACAAACAAGAAAATGTGGAATGAAAGAAACGCAATGAAAGAGGGGGAAATGAAAGAAAGAAAAGAAATAAAGAAACTAGGGAAACAAACTAAGAGAAAGATAAAAGGGAAAGAAAGAAAGAGAAAAAACAACAAACAAAGCAAACAACAAATAAAAAAACAACCCAGGACAAACAGGCTTCCCTCTTAGATCTTTATAAGCCATCTCAGGCTGCTGGTGCTCATCAATCAATCACCCTGCAGCCTGTCCTCCAAAGATAAAGTACCCAGTTCTAACAAATATAGTAAAGAATTTAAAAACATTAAAAAATTAAAAAAATGAAATAGATAAAAAACATAAAACAAAAAAATCTCAGTCTCTAATTTCCTGTCTCAAGGTGCCAGTTGGTCAACTAATTTGTTGGATAACTCTGGATTCCTTCTCTCAGGTGGTACAGGGAACTGAACCAGGGATCTAGTATATGTGAGGCAGGGATTCCTACACTGAGTTCCACCTATTCCAGGTTAAGTGGGCTTCTAAAATCTTATCTGGCTCTCCCCACACCCTTTCCCTCAAGGGAATGAGGCTGCTAACAGATTGCTGGTGTGGGGACCTAGGTCCCCCTTAAGTCCTCAGCAAGTAGCCACATGAGTGACCTAGGCATAAAGGTTAACAACCCTCCCTAGAAGGTAGAGAATGCATAGATGGTATCATAAACTATAATCTCCCCAAAGAAGTAAATGTCCTTGGTAAATGTCCTTCATATTAACAGAGTGAAAATATCACTACACCCCATGTGTATGCTTCACATGACCTTAGCAGGAACTCTGTTCTCATACCCTATGGAATGTCCTTATTCTGAGAACCCTTACATCACCCCTCATTTTTCCAGTATCTTTGCAGTGTGTTATCTTCATTTTCTGAACTGCCACCTTCGGAGATTCTCTCCTGTCCATATGTCCCAATAAAACTTATACCAGGTGTGTTCTTTGGGCTTGTGGCCTCACCAACACCCCTTCAGGAGCTGGGTTGTCATAACTGGTGAGCCATGAGCCAGGAGACTGAAGGACCACTGGCAGTAGCATGTATGAGCTCAGGGGAAGGAGAATCCACAGGGGATATCCCAGGTTCATTTGTAACATCCATATGGGGTAGGGTGGCTGTACTCCTGGATGAGTGGGGACCACCAAGAGAATATGGGTCACCCACTTGCTTGACTATACTGGAACTCCACATGATTATGAAGATGCCTGAAAATGCTGATGGGAGTAGCAGTTAACTAAGATAGGGAAAACATTCCAGCAGCAACACTGTGAACCCCTTGCCACCTGGTTGGTGTGCTTATTTGTTAGTGGAGCTAATATAATTAGTTTACTGGAAAAGTGGAAAAACTTAACAACACTAATGTTCTCTCCCCTGTTTCCATGTTATTTCTAATCAGATCTGGATAGCCACATTGATAAAAATGTTGCATTAAACTTTAGTAACTTTGAAGTAGAAAACTTTAAAAACAAGTAGAAAAAAGTGCTAGTAGTTTTTGTAAGCCTGCAATTAAAAATATGTTCCAAACTTGAAAGTTCATAATACTTGTGTAAACTGTGGAAGAGTTTAAATGGGATGTTATTTTGGCAATGTTTTAAGTTTTAGTGACACTTTATTTTGATTAGAATTTTTATTGAGGTGTTAAAACCAACTTTCAGTTTTGAATCAATAGCTTACTCCTGAACTTCTAATCTGTGTAAGTGTATTCCTGAAGAGTAATCCAGAATATGTGTGTTATATGTCTGTCTAAACTGCTAAATTAGTGCTTTAACTGCATTTATACTTCTCAAATGTTCCTAACTGGTTGCTGTTAACTAATAAAAGTGTTTCCAAGAATGAACTTGCATATTACAGGCAACACTGATTCCAGAGGAGATCATAAAAGCAGTAAAATCAGAGATGTGAAATAATGGAGAGCTAAGAGACAGCCATATAAAAGGAATAAGAATTATGAGTCAAATTAGTGAGCTTTATGTTTCTGTTGGTGTGTCTTAACTCTTTTTGTGTTTTTCTGTTCAGTGTATATTTTCATACTTCTGGATGGTAATATTAAATTAACAAATGAAAATTCTTAAAAAAACTCTATTCAAATGACTAAAAATTAAATAAGTTCTTATATTGGTAAATGAATATTCCTGGAGCCCAACTTAGAAAAACCAAACAGGATAAAAAGACACATAAAATCTGACTAAAGAAAGTATTTAAAATAAACTAAAAAGTTGGTTCTGAATTCTTCCATATTCTTTCTATAGTCTATCCTACCCCCAGTGTCTTCTCCTAACCTTGACTGAATTCTGTAAAACTGGTTTAGACATGAAGCATTGGGTGTGGAAAGATAGGGAGGTGTGAAGCTAGCCTAGAATTCAGTCTACTAGGCATGGAAATTAAAATGTTAAGGACAGAGGGGGATATTACAGAATAAACCTTGTTTTGTATAGTCTGTTCTGTAAATCCCTAATTAAATTTTAACAGCTTTTGCGATAACAGTAATAATCCAATGGTCAAATTTCAGTAAGTAAAGAAAAATTCTTTGAAAGTTATGGAAAGATTTTTATAAATTATGATTAAAGTGAATTAAACATTTATAATACATTCAGGAACTTGGCAGTCAGCATGCTTTTAAGGATATTCACCATTTTAGACTTGTATTAAAGAAAAAGTGGTTTTAGCTTCCTGTGGAGGAAGGAATGAAAAAGGACATTTCTTGCATAAACTATAATGGTTTCGATTTTATCTAGCTTGGGTGAAATCTTCCTAGGTTTACATGGATACTAATAAAATAAAGTAGCATTATGTGTGTTAAATATTTAAGATGAAAATTTTAAGTCTTTGGCTAATGAAATTATTACAAATCTCTTTTTTTTAAATTAGTTTTTGCCTAAATTGAAACAAATAGTTATTTTTTCTTCAAAGAAAAGAATGAGAGATATGAGATATAACAGATACAGAAATAAGTAAAAGGTTTGTAGAAACGAATTCATAATCAATGATGACTAATATTTGATGTTTGTTTAAAGGAATCTGTTTTTTCCTAAGATAAGATGGCAGCATTAATTAAGGGAACATATTTTGTAAAGGTGATTTTGTCTTGAGATGAAGTAACTATAGTCTATGTGGTTATGGATCATTATGGGAAGTTTGTAAAAGCATTTTCTAAATTGAAAGATTATAATGTATGTGACTGATTCTGGGGAATCATTAAATAGAAATCTAGGAGATAATATTAATAACAAAAAGTAACTTATGGTTAATTATAAGAAGTTTGTAAAAGCATTGTCTAAACTGAAGTATTTAAATGGCTAATTTGAGGAAGCCGTTATTAAATAGAAACTGAATTCATGTTTATAACAGATTATCTCCTGTGCGTAAATCCCAATAAAGCTTATGCCTGACTAAATGCCAGGTGTGTTCTTTGGTCTCATGGCCTTGCCAACTCATGCCCTTCAGGAATTGGGTTGTAACAGCTGGCTACTGGATATCTCTCCTGGCTTCCTTCCCTCCCAGGCTGGTTAGGTACCTGTCTCCACCTACCATCTCACTGACCAAGGTCCTCTCTCACCCATGGCAGTTGAGTGTGACAGCCTGCCTGATCAGATCCTCCCTCCCCTCTTCCTGGGTCTGCTTCAGTGCTAGCTGGGGTCTTTTTTCGAGATTCAAAGGGGGCTCAGGTGGACAAACTCACTGAGGAGAAACTACTTTCCACCCTCCACCAGACCCCTCTTCCTCACAGGGAAGAGAACATTCTTTCACACTCAGTTGCCTGCAGTGAGTCAAGGGTATTACCTAGCCTATTTTCTACTAGGGTGGGGTATATGTGCCATTTCCCGCCACTGGGGCAACTATTTTATGGTTTTCATTTGACCTCTTTGTCTCTTGGCCTCTTTCTTCTATCTGCTGCAGATCCCCAAAGCATCTCCCTTACATAGCTTTTTGCCTTTCCCTTGTTGTTTTTGTGAGGGAGTGAGCCCTGTCTACCTACTTTACCACCGTCTTCCCAGAAGTCCTGAGATAATTTTTATGATATGAAATGAGGGTCCAAATTCATTCTTCACATTTTGATATCCAGTTTTCCCAGCAGCATTTGTTGCAGTGATTACTCTTTCCACATTTATTAGTCTTAGCATCCTTGTCAAGACTCATATGGTCATAGAGGTATGAGTTTATTTTTGACTTCTTAAACTCATTCCATTGATGTCCTTATCACTATGCCAATAGTACACTGATTAATGTAAGGTTGTAATACATTTTTTAATTGACTTTATTTTTTCTTTTTGGTGTACAGTTCTGTGAGTTTCATCCCCCCACACTTGCTGTCTGTGTCCATTTGCTGGGTGATCTTCTATGTCTACTTCTTGCCCTCTCTTCTCATTTTTTCTCCTCCAGTCTTCACTGGGATTCAATCCTAGGGACCTCTGATGTGGGAGAGAGGCACCCTGTCACTTGCACCACCTCAGTTCCTGGTTTCTGGTGCATCTTGCCCTGGCTTTCCCCTGCATCTTTCTTTTGTGGTGTTATCATTTTGCTGCATGGCTCTCCACACATCCATGTGGGCCCACTTCACTGAACGGGCCCAGCTCAACTGCTCATCTTTTTATTTTACCAGGAGGTCCTGGGGATCAAACCCAGGTCTTTCCATATGGTACATGGATGCTCAACCACTTGAGCCACAACTGCTTATCTGTAAAAGGTATTGTAATCCATGAATGTGAGGTCTCAAACTTTCTTCTTCTTTTTCATATATATTGTTTTGGATATAAGAGGTTCCTTGCTATGCTATATGAAGCTTAGCTTTTCCATTTCTGAAAAAAAAAGGCGTTTTTATGAAGATTGCATTGAATCTGCATATCGCTTTGGAGATTATTGTTATCTTAATTATATTAAGTTTTCCAATCAATGAATATGGTACGTCTTTCCATGTATTTAGTTCTTCTATAATTCCTTTCAGCAAAGTTTCGCAGTTTTCAAGATAAAATAATTGACCTTCCTTGGTTAAATTTTTGTTCTTGTTATGGAGTAGTTTTCTTAATTTTCTTTTCAGATTGTTCATTTCGAGTGTATAGAAATAAAATATATTTTTTTATAATTTGATTTTGTATCATATTATTATGCTGAATACATTCATTAGCACTAATTTTTTTTTTGCCAGTCTTAGGATATTCTTTATATATGATCATGTCATCAAAGAATAGAAAGAATATTATTTCTTCATTTCCAGTCTGGATATATTCTATTTAATTTTCTGCCTAATTTCTCTGTCTTGACCCTAAAGTACAATGTTGAACAATAGTGTTAAAATCAGGCATCTTTTTCTTGTTCCTGGTTTTAGGTAGAAAGCTTTCAGTTTTTCAGAATTGAGCATGATATTAGCTGTGGGTCTTCAAAATGGTCTTGAGTATGTGGAGGAAGTTTCCCTGTATTCTTAACTTGTTGAGTGTCTGGATGTTATTTGTTTATTTAGTGGCTGCCTTGGATTCCAAGATACTATCAGAAATATAAAGCAACAAATGTATAACAGCACAATGGGCTGGCTTAACAACAGGAATTTATTGGCTCATGGTATCAGATGCTAGAAAACTTGCTTCTTCCCAGGGTTAGAAGCATACAGGTTTGCTGTTAATCCTTATACTCATTGATTTTTCTGTCATATGGCAATGTCCTCTCCTTTCTATTATAGATATAGCTGATCCCCAGTTTCTACTCCTCCACAAGGCTTTCTCTTCATAAAGCCCAACCACATTCAGTGGGTCACACCTTAATGAAAGTAAGCTTCAATAGGTGCTATTTACAGTGGGCCCTTACTCACAAGAATGGATTAAGACCATTTTCTTTTTCTGGGGTCATAATTCAAAGTACCACTGTGTTATTACTGTATAATTAAGTTTGTATTTCCTTTAGTGTGTGGTCATTGGGGATTTCTGCTCAGTTATCTCACTAGCCAGCTAATGATTAGTCAGAGTTTCTTAAGTGCTTTGTCACAGTAAATCTTTTATAACTTGTTGAGTAACTCTACATTTGTGAGTTGGGCATGTTTTCTATACTCAGGCAGTTTACCATTCTGCCTAAATATTCTCCCTCTGCTTGTGCAGAATGTCTAAGTCTGCCAGGGATGAGGGATAGGGCCTTTCTCAGGTTTTTCCTGGGCAGGTCCATATCCCTGTACATGCACAGGCCTTGTAGATCTCAAGGGATATGCTATAACTTTTCAGAATTCCTAAGGACTTTTAATTCTTCAGATCAACCTTTGAAATTTGGGGCCAGGATCTTGTTTTCACCATTGCATATTGCAGAAGCAGTCAGCTGTGATGTTTAAAATCACTTTTTTGGCTCTTTTTTTTTAAAGCCAAAATTCCTAAAAATAAAGCTGTTTGTGCAAAGTGAGCTCTGAGTCAGGTAAAATTATAACAACACCTTGTGAATGGACTTTTCCATGGAGTTGCCAGACAGGTCAAATAGTATTAATGGTTGGGGGTGAAACATCTTTAGGAGTTCCTAACCCAGTTTATAGTTTCCAATTGTTTGCAAGTTGGCTGCTTTACACAGCTTCCTTTGTTACCAGCCACTAAGCTGTTGCTTTTCAAGGCTACTGCACACCTGCAGAGAGAGGGATGCATCAAGTTACAGTGCTATATACCTTGTCCTTCTCCACAAGATTCAACAGGTTTTTACAGGGTAAATACTCCTTAGTTTTGAAAAAAATTTTTGATTAGTTTCCAGAGTTCTGTAAAAGTGGATTTTAACAATTTTTGTCACTGTTTGTTTTGCTTTATTGGAAGGATGGATTTACAGAGGTATTTATGCCAACATTACAAAAGTTCTTCATATTTCTATTTTCCTACAGCAAAAATTGGGATCACATGATAAGATAATAAGTGAATATCACACAGAGCTATATATTTTGTTCCTATGGACAGGAAGTGTAATCATGAGAAAAAAAATGTCTTAGTATTTGTATTATTGGGATATATTATTTTCTGTAAGTTTATGAGGTGATACAATTTTAACAAGATACTTTGCCTTTATCCATGGCAGAATGTTAAAATGTTGCCATTGGACATGAGATAAAGTGAACATGGCCTCTAATACATGGGCCACCATTGATATCTAGGCAAGTATTTTAGAGTGCTATCCTGTGAGAGTTACATTCCAGACCTAATAATTCTGTTTTCCTGGCATTGATGGTTAAACATCTGCATTTTAACAAACTCTTCCAATTGAATCTAACCTATATTGACCTATGAAAAACAAGTTTCAGAACATATTCCCCTCTATACTCATTTCAGTTCTCTATGAGATTCAATCAGAAGGGCTTTGTTGCAGGATGAAGGCTACTGATGTGGGTGGAGCACTTAGGTGTGCAGAAGAGTAATAGAAAAGGCCAACGAGTGGTGGCAATTGAAGAGAAATATAGGAATATATGAGAAATGTATTAATATGTGAGATAAATAAAGTAAATAAATAAATATTAAAAAATAAATATATGAGCATATTTAGTTACCTCATTGCACCAAGGAAAATATTACTTTTTAAAATACTCCCTTTGAGAATCTATGCAATGAAAATGCAGAAATTAATGAGTATATAAGTAACAGCTTGTAAAACCTCAAAATCCCATGGTCAATATTCATCATATCATACTTTAGAACAAACCCAGAGGCAATAATTTTTATTAAGTGGCTAAAGTAGCCCAAGGACTCTTCTGATGAAAGGGTTCAGAAATGTTACATTATATATGCATAATATTCACAACAGCATCAATTTTTGTAAAAAAAGTAAAGTGAATCTTAAGGTGGTGCATATCAACTTCCAGGAGAGCAGTAAATTATTTAAAAGTTTAGCACAATTGACTGTATTTCTGCTTTTTGATGTGGCACATTCTTTTTGTCATCCATTCTATGTTTCCTATACAGCTATGAAATACTTCATGTATCCTACTCTTGAGATGAAATAGTCTCATATCAATGCAACTATTTTGCATTTGATTAAAAAAAATTTTTTTTTTATTTTTAAAGAAGCTTTAGATTACATAAATGTTACATCAAAAATATATAGGAGATTCTCATATACCCCAACCACTCCCCTTCCCATGCTTTCCACCAATAACAACAACATCTTCATTAGTGTGGTACATTTGTTACAATTGATGAGCATATCAATTACTAACTATGGACTATAGTTTACATTATAGCTTGCACTTTGCCCCACAAAATTTTGTTTTGACAAAATGTATAATGGCCTCTATCTGTCATTGCAGTGTCATACAGGACAATTCCAACATCCCCAAAATGCCCCCATGTTGCACCTATTCTTTCCTCTCCCTCCCCTCAGAAACTCTGGTAGCCACTGCCTTTATATCAATGTTACAAGTTCTTCCATTGCTAGAATAACCATAAGTCTACTTTAGTCCCTAGTTGCATTCCCCCCTTATGTTTGTTTATTCTTCAATCTTGAGGATTTGAGGATGTTGATGCCCTCCCTGTCTCCAATTGAGAGAGGGCTTAGATCTCATGAAGCAGATGGATTGAACTGTATCACTTGCAGTTGCAGAAAACCTCTGCTTCCTGGGATGGTTGCTGTCCATCATTACCCTTTTGTTAGTTCTCCTGGGTGAATCCAATGAACTGGTGAGTAGGTTTTGCAACTCTGCTGCAATTCAGGGCTCAACCAGCATATGAAAAGACTGAAGACTTAAGTCTCTGGGACATATATTTATAAAGTATAGTGTAAATTATAGGTTCAAATAAAAGGGGCAGTAGAGCCGAGTGTAAGGAAATTATAAAATGAGTCTAACTCTTTTACATTGGGAGCATATATTCCAAAGTAAGGCACATTGACAAGGTGATGAATTCTTGAGATTTTCTGGCCTTCCTATAGTGTCTAGATGTCTCTAGATCCCTCAGGACCCCCACTGTTTAAGGCACTTTTCCAGACACCAATCACCTTAGGTACTATATTCTTGATGTAATATTTTTTGTCTTTGTTCTCTAAACTACATGGACTCTAAATTAACACATTGTTATTATTGTATTTGATAAGTTAGAAGTCAGTGAGATTATGACTTCAGTTAACCTTATCCCTTGCCTTATCTTTTTACTGGTTACAGGATGCATGACTTATCCTAATGTGATAATAATTTTGTGCGTGTTACTTGACATTTAGCAAAGTAAATCCAAAATTCTTTTTACATATTAATAGTGAACCATTTGTATAATTTTCTTTTCAGCCTTAATGCAGCATTTTATCTCTAAATTATATCATCCTATAATTTTTAGTTTATTACTTGGATTTATGTGATTCTTCAGTCTTGATTCCTTCATTCCTTCCAACTTGCTTGCTTACTTTCCAAGCTTTGTGATGTTCACTTATTTTGTAAATAATACTCTATTTAACTTCATGCAAACACTAATGAAGATATTGACCCTAACAAAGCCTGGTTGCACATAGTTCAAAATCACCTCATTAATTTTGATAAGTTAATTGCATAAAAGCCACTGAGCAAAGGCAAAATATTGACTGATACCTGTATATATTCTGGACAAAAAGTTATATCAAAACACAAGTTTAAAAAATGATGGAGAAATTAGGAAAAGAGAAAGTATGAAAATAGTCAAAAATAATATTTCATTTCATAAGAATTAATAAATATCAAATGCTAAGGAAAAAAGGATATGAAAACACATGCTCTATAATAATTAGCAGTTTCTTATTTCTTTTAAAAATAAATTTATTTTACATTAAAGAAAATAGGCAAAAACATTTGGAACATTTTTCATATAAATGCATTGAATAAAAAGCAAGAAAATGTGAGGATTAAAAATACTTTATTACAAGTGATGATGAGTAAGAGAAATCCATAAACATTTCCATAAAAACACATACATTTCATGAATTAAAATGGGACCAACATCACTAATTGGTAACAGCTTCCAAAGTTGTTAATAGTTCTAGACATTGTAAATGAGGTTAATTAGACCTAGGATAGTTGAATTAGACAGTATAAAATATGCTTAATGTATGACATGCCTAAAACCTCAAATCTCAGAATAACTGAATTTCATTTACAAAACTTTATTTCTATCTCTGTTTTACACTGGAAATGATATAATATTATTATTTAATGGTACACCATTTTGGTCATATATATGATTCTATTAAAACACACAATGTAAGTGAGCCTTTTATATTTATATCTATATTAAAAATGTTTTGAAATAATATAGAGAGTAATTTCAATTGTTCTTTATTGGCAATTGATAGGATTCTTCTATGAGGAGGAAAACCGTGAGCATAAAAATATGCATCAGATCCATCCCTTGAACATGGATCTAACTCCTTTGGAACCTTATAAAAATTGAATTCCTTGCAGCAGTTGAATACGTGTTTCTGTGGTTCTCTGCATGTGTGCAGCTGGCTATGTGTGGGTGTGAGAAAATATTCTGTGGGTGAGAATGTAGGGAAAGAAATGGGACATTTTGAGAAGAAGGGAATGGAATGGAAGGGGAGTTGTAAATGGTATATTCTAAACAGGCAGCAATTTTCCTGGTAGCCAATTTTTGTACATACTCACATTTAATCTTTAAAGAATGTATGTGTACATTGTTGGGGAAAGGTAAGTAAAAGGTGAGGACTTTAAGTTGTAATAAATTATAGTACTGACATTTCATTTAACCATCCTCCTCCAGAAGATGTATCAATAAATTAAAAAGGAAAATTATAGGGAGTGTGTGTATCTCTGTGATTTGAATGCCTGCTTCCCATGTACAAGGACCTGGGTTTGATGCCCAATACACCCCCAGAAAAAGAACTTAAAAAGGAAAATACCACATTAAAGTAAAGCATTCCTGATATATGTGACATATGGCATCATCTTACTAATCCTACAAAAGGTGAAAAGCAAAACATAAGGAAAAAGGGAGTGGTTTGTCTAAAATCTTCTATGATTAATTTCATGTGACATAGCAACTTCAGTTTCCAAACATTTAATACTCATTTCAGCAGTGAAGATTTTGTAACAAATAACCCCTAATTTATGAAGGGCCCAGGAAAATGTAGAATAATTATAAGATGACAGTCCCTTGGTCATCTATTAGTCTGGTAATCTGTCTTAAACTAACTGGATACAGATACTTGAAGATTAACAGAATGTGTTTAACTTGACAATATTGCAATGTACCTGTATGCTTGAACCAGACTTTGAAAGTTAATTTAAGATGCTATTTAACTCATAAAATTAGCTAAACAATCACAGAAATGAAGGGATTCTTTTCCTGGTAATTACATTCCACAAAGCTTTCTTTACTTCCTTATTCCTGAGGCTATAGATCATAGGATTCAACATGGGGATCACCATGGTGTAGAACACAGAAGCCACTTTGTCCTGATTCAGGGAATAACTGGAACTAGGTCTCAGATATGTATAGATGCAGGTGGAATAGAAGTGAATTATAGCTATCAGGAGGGAGGCACAAGGTGACAATGCTTTACATCTCCCCTTCCCTGAATGCATATGAAAGATGAAGAAAAGAATGTAGGAGTACAAGGTGAGAATGACCAGTAGGGTCCAGGCCATATAAACACCAGCAAAAGTGGAGAAAATGATTTCATTCATGCTGGTGTCAGAACAAGAGGGCTTAAAAAGTGGGGGGCTGTCACAGAAGAAGTGATGGATAACATTGGAACCACAGAATGGCAAACTGCTTACATAACTGGTGTTAAGCATGGAGTTCAGCAATCCTGCTGCAAAGGCCCCAGCTGCCATCTTAAGGCATACCCTCCTGTACATGACTAAGGAGTAAAGTAGTGGGTTACATATGGCCACATAATGATCATAAGCCATTAACCCAAAGAGAATGCATTCAGTTGTTACTAAGGCAATGAAGAAGTACAACTGCAGGAAGCAGAAGCAAAGGAAATTTTTTTTTCTCAGATAATAAATCTACCAACATCTTTGGGGTGATGGTGAATGAATAACAAATTCCACAAAGGACAAGTTAGCTAAGAAGAAACACATGGGTGTGTGAAGTTTGGAGTCAACTCTGATTATGAGAATCATCCCAACATTCCCCAGAACTGTAAGTGTGTAAATCAGAAAAAATAGCAAAAAGAGGATAATCTGTTGCTCCATGGATTCTGCCAAACCCAACAGAATAAACTCACTCAGTGAAGTATAATTTTTTCTGGCCATTTTTTACAAACATATTTAATTGAAACTTTGTATTAAGTGCAAATATTTCCTTCTCCAAATCTTTAGAGGTATAAGCAAAATTGTTAATAAGGATAAAAACAAATGGGTTATAAACTACCCAATTTAACATAGCATAGTAAATTGAGTGATAGAGATAAAATAAAATTCAGAGGACAAATGGGCAATGCATTTGATTTCACAACAATGTCTATATTGAAAATGGGGTGTGTGTTCTTGAATCACTGATCAGAGTTCACAGACTCTACTTCAGTTTCTCCAAATTTAATGTAAGTTTTTCTCTTTTTCTGTACTGCATTCTGTACCATTCTCTGAAAAAGTATGTGGATTCAACTCAAGAATATGATTATTTTCATTCATGAATATATTCACCTCCAAAATTTATACATTGTATCTGGAAAGGTCTCCTGCAAAACCCAGGCAGCAAAGTTTATGACAGTTCTTAGGTAAGCAATATTTTGATGTTTATCTTTAAGAATTTTTTTATAAGAATCAAAGAGTTCTAGTTATGAGGCTGTTATACTTACATATTAATGCCATGTAATAGAAGACTTGGTATCTTCTGTCCAAGCCAGTAAATAATAGCTCCAAATCTTTATACCTTTCTTCGCAGATAGTGTATTTCATCTTTGTTTTTTTTTTTTTT
>JAQZBX010019730.1:0-19883 GCA_029593785.1 Cabassous unicinctus | reverse complement strand
ACATAGATACTAATTGTAGAGTCAATTCTCTAAAGGCACAGGCTCCAGTCTCAAAAGAAGAAATGACACTGAGCACATGAAAATATATTTCAAAGCTGATACAATCAGAATCTATGTGGGGCTTGAATCATACAACTTTTTCTTTTTGCTAAGTTAGTTTAAAGTCTTTCATTAAAGCTAGATTTAATCATTTTAATTGGCTATATATACTGTTTCTATTAATAATTTTAGCTTATTTGAAGAGAGCACATAACCCATTACCAAATTCTTATTCTTCTCCTTAGTCAGTGTGTATGTGTCTGTGTCCCTCATTTTGTGTGGTCAAATATCTTGATCATAAAAGTTTCCCGACAGTCTAGCTTAAATATTGGAGGTATGTCACAAAAAAATTTGGTTCAGCTCTTTAGGTCCACAGAAAGGTAGAGGGAATATTTGGCAGGTGAATTCTATGTGTACTGGGATTCCACTGATCCAGTAGCCTGCTACCAATTGGATACAGAGTCTGTTGTTCATAATGAGAGGCTAGAGTAATGGGTGGCAAATAGTCACATACCTGTCATAATCCATTGCAGTCCAAAAGAATCACTCAGGGGATTGTGGGAACATGGGCAATGGGGTAGACAGATAAAGCTTAGCTTTTAATAAAAAAAACTGAGATGTAGTCTAGGGCTAACTTGGTGACCTATTTTAGGGTACAGCAGTCCAGGACACTGCTTCACAACTAACAGGAGAGTAGAGGACAGAGTAGAGGAAGCCAAAACCCATGAACTGTGAATTATTGATCCTCCCAGACACTGGAAAGGGCTCCCGTCCCCCATCCCTGAGATATCAGGGGAAGATAACACTCCTGGCAATGGTATCTTACTAAGAGGAGAACAGACTTCTTTCTCCCTGCTAACACCTCAAGATATATAGAGAGCTGAGGGTGGTGGTGATCTGGGTCATTGAAGAAGTTGCTAGAAAGAAAAGGAAGCTATTGAAAAATCTTCAATTTCTCTCACTTGTGGCTGGAAGAGCCATTTATACCTCACCCTCAGGACAAACAGTCTGAATGGAGCCATTGGCTTCCTCTTCCAAAAGGATTGTGGTGGCAACCTCCCATGGGAGGAGGAGGGGTCTGAGAAGGTGGAGAGTGGTCTCTTTGTGATTATTTTAGCCAGTTGAGCCCCCCTTGGGTGTCAGAAGGGAACTTGACATGATAGGGATAGGGGAGGGGGACATCCACAGGCAGGCTGCCATGCCTATCAGCCTATGTAAAGAGAGAATTTATATCAGAAAGGAGGCAGAGATAATAGGGAGGGAATAGGGGCTGATAGGTTTCTGAAAAGCCTTGCTAAACTTTTCAGAAACCTTAAGAAGGCACATTACCTCATTGGAAGAGAAGGGAAAGGGGACAGCAGAAATGTTGGAGGAAATAATGGGTGAAAACTTCCCAACCTTACTAAAGGAGATAGATGTACATATCCAAGAAGCACAGTGTGCCCCAAACAGTATAAACCCCAACAGAACTACTACAAGATATATACTTGTCAAATTTTCCAATGCTCAAGACAAAAAGAGAATACTAAAAGCAGCAAGAGAAAAGAGAAACATCACATACAAGGGAAGCTCATTAAGATTAAGTGCTGATTTCTCATCTGAAACAATTGAGGCAAGAAGACAGTGGTATGACATAGTCAAGGTGCTAAAAGAAAATACTTCCAGCCAAGAATTCTCTATCCAGCAAAACTGATATTCAAAAATGAGGGAAAGTTCAAAATATTCACATACAAACAGAATCTAAGAGAGTATGTTAATAAGAAACATGCACTTCAAGAAATACTAAAGGGAGTTCTACAGGTTGAAATAAAAAAACAGGAAAGATAGAGTTAGAGGAGAGTGTAAGAACAGCTAGTTTAAAAACAACTAAAAAGACAAAAAGAGTAATAAAAACAATATATGACATATATAAACCCAAAGAAAATATAGCTAAGCTAAGTAATTCCATGACAGTAATAACATTGAATGTTAATGGCCTAAACTCACCATGCAAGAGACACAAAATGGCAGAATGGATAAGGAAATATGACCCATCTATATGCTGTCTACAAGAAATCCACCTTAGACCCAGGGATTCAAGAAGGCTGAAATTGAATGGTTGGAAAAAAAAAAAATTAGAAGCAAACAATAACCAAAAAGGGCCAGAGTAGCTGTACTAATATGGGACAAAATAGACTTTAATTGCAAAACTATTGTAAGAGACAAAGATGGACATTATATATTAATAAAAGGAGTAATCTTTCAAGAAGAAAGAACAAACATTAACATTTATGTACCTATCCAGGGTGACTCAAAATATATGAGGCAAACACTGGAAAAACTAGGTGGAGAAATAGATGCCTCTACAATTATAGTGGGGGACTTTAATACACCATTATCACCATTAAACAGAACACCTTGAAAGAGAATAAATAAAGAAACAAAGGCTTTGAATAATACATTACAGGAGTTGGACTTAATAGACAGGTACAGAACAATACACCCACATACATTGAGATATTAATGAATTCAGAGAGATTGAAATTACACAAAGTAATTTCTCTAACCACAATGGAATGAAGCTTGAAATCAGTAAGTGCCAGAGAATGAGATTAGGGACAAATATATGGAAGTTAAACCACATACTTTTAGAAAAACAGTGGCTCAGAGAGGAAATCACAAAAGAAATCAGTCACTACCTTGAGACGAGTGAAAATGACAAGAAAACATATCAAAACCAATAGGATGCAGCAAAAGCAGTACTGAGAGGGAAATTCATAGCCATAAATGCATTTTTCCAAAAGGAAGAAAGAACTAAATTCATTGACTCAATTGCACACCTGGAGGAAATAGAAAAAGAACAATAAAATAACCCCACAGGAAGTAGAAAGAAGGAAATAAAGATTAGAGCAGAACTAAATGAAATCTAAAGTAAGAAAGCAATAGAAAAAATAAACAATACCAAAAGCTGTTCTTTGAGAAGATCAATAAAATTAATACACACCTACCTAAGCTAACAAAGTAAAAAAGACAGAAGATGTAAATAATCAAAACAAGAAATGAGAAAGGGGATATCACCACAGACTCCACTGAAATAAAATGTCTCATAAGAGGGTACTTTGAAAAATTGTATTCTAACAAAAAGGATAATTTAGAGGAAATGGACAAATTCCTAGAAACACACAAGCAGACTACATTGACAAAAGAAAAATTTGATGAGCTCAACAGACCAATCATAAGTAGTGAGATAGAACCTCCCACCTAACAAGAGCCCAGGATCAGACAGCTTCACAGGTGAATTCTACCAAACATATTGGAAAGAACTAACACCAATCCTCCTTAAACTCTTCCAAAATTTCAAGTGGAAGGAACATTGCCTAACTCATTCTACAAAGTCAACATCACCCTAAAACCAAAGCCAAACAAAGATGCCACAAGAAAGGTAAAATATAGACCAATTTCCCTAATGAAACTAGACGCTAAAATCCTCAACAAAATACTTGCTAATTGTATTCAACAGCACATAAAAGGAATTTTTTTTCTTTTTTAAGTGTTTATTAGATTTTATCAGAATTATCAGATTTTATCAGATTTTTATAAAAACTTATAAACCTATCAAATATTTTTTTTAATTTTAAAAAAAAATTTTATTGTGGGTAAAAATCAAATTTTTCACAATACAAACCAATATTTGTTAAATGATATATAAATATATATTCATATATGTGCATTTGCTTACATAAATGTTATTTATATATATATATATTTTAAAGATGCTTAGAGTACATAAATGTTACACAGAAATTACAGGGATTCCCATGTTCCCCACCTCCCACACCTCCCATAACATCCCACATAAACACCCTTCATTAGTGTGGCACATCACCTGCAAACGATATACATATCCTGGGGCTTTGCCATGAAGCATAGACCACAGTTCACATCATAGACCACACTCTCTCCCACACAGTTCTGCATGGTATATGCTGATGTAAAATGACCTATATCCATCGCCACAACGTCACTCAGGACAACCTCCAAGTCCTGAAAACGCCCCTGTATTACAACTGCCATCCCCCTCCCTGCCCCCAAAGCATCTAGTGGCCACTGGCTACACCTCACTGTTATAATTTCTTCGATTGCTTGAATCACAATATGTCTACAACAGAACACCTTTAAGTCCACTCTAGTCCATAGCTCTCCCCCAATTCTGAGGGTACTGGAATTGTGATGTCCACTCAGCCTCCAAGTGAGAGTGGGCTTATATCCCATGGATATGGTGGATGGGATTATCCTGCCTGCAGCTGCAGGCTTTCTCCATTCCCTGGGATGGCTGTTGTCCATCATCGTCTCCTCTCCAGGTGACTTGGATGAGTCCATTGAGCTGTAGAGTAGGAGTTGCAGCTCCACCAAGATTCCAGGCAGAGCTGGCACATGGGGCAGGCCAAATGCTCCAGTCTCTGGAAGTACATCTACAAACTCCAGAACCACATATAGGTTTGAATAGAAGGGACTGATGGACCATGTGCAAGGAGGACTTATTTGAGTCCAACTCTGTCATTCTCAGGAGCACAGATTCCAATGTAGAGCTCACTGATAAGGCATCAATCTCTGGGGCTATCCCCACTTTTATAGGACCTGGGTATCTCCAGAGCCCTCAGGAGCCCCTCTGTGTGGGATGATATACACTTTGGTGTTCTATGAGATCCTACTGAGGTGTGCGTAAGCGTTACCTCTGGGATGGACTCCCAACTCTCTTTGAAGTCTCTTAGCCACATGAGCTCATTTGTCTTTACCTTTTCCCCCTTTTATTCAAGGTCTTTTTCCAGTCATGTTGCCAGTTGGCACTTGGTATTAATCACTCATTGCCAGGAAGGCTTATCCCCGGGAGTCACGTCCCACATTGGGGGGAAGGTAATGCATTCATATGCGGAGTTTGGCTTAGAGAGAGGCCACATTTGAGCAACAAGGAGGCTCTCAGGTGGCAACACTTAGGCACCCCATAACAGTAGGCCAAGTTTCAATTACAAGAGCAAAGACTCATAAGGCTAGTCATCAACAACAAGAACCCATCAGTGAGTCATCCTCTTTTGCCAGACACTGCCCCTGAACTCAGGGGACTGGTGCTGCTCCCTTGGAGAATGTGGCAGAGCTCTCCAGGATGGGAATTCAGTATTCCCTCATTTATTGAGTGATTGTCTACCCACCATGGCCATGCCCCATCCCTTGATCATTTGAACAATTTTATATATGTTTCATGTATATTCAGATGAACTTACTCCCATGAATCCCCCAACCCAGACACCCCCGACCAATGATCCTCTGTAGCCCCCCATTGTAACCCTTCGGTGATCTAAACCTTCCCTGAAGATGAAGCCTATATAATAAGCAAATACAATTAATAGGAAAATGAAATAATAATGATAAGCTTAAATGCAAGAGATAAAATACAAGGAAACTCAGAAAAAATTATATAATTAACAGATTGGGACATTCAAAAAAATCAGAAAAAACAAAAAAAAAATTTTAATTATTATTATTATTTCCTTTTATAACTGCATTATTGGGTGTCCAGTGTGTACTGTCATACCTTCCCCCTCTCATTCCCCAGTGTCTCCCAAATTTTCATTTAATTTTCAAAGAAGTTTTAGGTCACAGCAAAATCACACACAGAATACTAGAGATTCCCACATACCCAACATCCCTCCCCCTTCCCCACTCCATATTAAAACTTTTTTTGTGTGTGGATGGTAGCATTGTTATAACTGTTATACAGATAGTGAAAAATAGCTACTAAACATTGTCAATGGTTTACAGTATAATTTACAATTTAGATCGTACAGTTTAATAATTTTTGATGATATTGACCATGTCCTGTGTCCATTACTGCAAGGTAATGAAAATCATTTCCCATGACCACTAAATACCCCATTTGATCTTTTCTGTTCCTTCCTCCCCATCCTCCTGGGGCATATGACACTCCCCTGTCTTGACTCATGGGATGACAAGATTCACAGTTACATGCCCTGGGTATTCTAACCTGCCCTTCCTAATCTACCCACCTGTCAACACTGCACCACCAAACCCAGTAATATCCCTACCCACCTGTCCTATCCTTCAATATGCAACTATACTCTATCACTTTACCTTAGATTATGTCAATATGGGTGATGGCTCACAACCTACTCTTCTCTATCTCTCCCTTGTTAACCTATCTTTCAGACAATGGTTCTCAGAGGTTGCTCACTTTCCTCAAATCAAATCAGTGAGGTCATATACTGTTCATCCTTCAATGCCTGACTTGCTTCATTCAACATAAGGTCTTCAAGATTCATCCATGTTATTCTGTGTGCTAGCACTTTAGCCCTTCTTACAGCTGAGTAATATTCCATTGTATGCATGTACCACATTTTGCTTCTCCATTCATCTGTTGATGGGCACTGGGGCTGATTCCAACTTTTGGCAATTGTGGACAATGTCGCTATGAATTTTGGTGTGCATGTATCTGTTTGAGTCGTTGGTTTCAATTCTTCTGGGTATATACCCAGCAGTGGAATCGCTGTATCATATGGAAGATCTATTTTTAGTTTTCTGAGGAACCACCAAAATGTCCTCCACAGTGGCTGGACCATTCCACAGTCCCACCAGCAGTGGATGAGTGTTCCTATTCCTCCACATCTTCACCAACACTTATATTCTGATGTTTTTTTAATAGCTGCCATTCTGATGGTATCACAATATGGTTTTGATTTGCATTTCCCTAATAGCTAGAGATATCAAGCATTTTTTCATGTGCTTTTTAGCCATTTGTATTTCTTCCTTGGAGAAGTGTCTTTTCAGGTCACTTGCCGATTTTTTAAATGGGTTTTTTGTCTTTATTTCAAGGTGTAGGATTTCTTTGTATATGCAGGATATTAGAGTCCTATCAAATATATGGTTGCCAAATATTTTCTCCCATTAGGTAGGCTGCCTTTTTATTTTCTTAATGATGTTCTTTGAGGTGCAGAAGTTTTTAATTTTGAGAAGATCCCATTTATCTATTTTTCCTTTTGCTGCTCATGCTTTGGGTGTGAAGTTCATGAAACCATTCCCTATTACAACGTCCTGTAGATGCTTCCCTACATTTTCTTCCAAGGTCTTTATGGTTTTGGCTCTTATATTTAAGTCTTTGATCCATTTGAGTTGATTTTTGTATAAGGTTGAGATAGTATTCTTCTCTCATTCTTTTGGATATGGATATCCAGTTCTCCAAGCACCACTTGTTAAAGAGACCATTCTCTCCCAAATGAGTGGGCTTGGTGGTGATATCGAATATCAGATGACTGTATATGTGAGGATCTATATCAGAACTCTCAATTTGATTCCATTGGTCAGTAGGTCTATCCTTGTGCAAATACCATGCAGTTTTGATCACTGTAGCTTTGTAGTATGTTTTAAAGTCAGATAATGTGATACCTCCAACTTCATTTTCCTTTTCAATATGTCTTTGGTATTTGGGGCCTCTTACCTTTCCAAACACATTTAGTGGTTAGTTTTTCCAGTTCCTTAAAGAATACACTGTTGATTTTTATTGGGATTGCATTAAATCTGTAGATTAGTTTGGGTAGGATAGACATCTTGATGATGTTTAGTCTTCCCATCCATGAATAGGGAATGTTTTTCCATTTATTTAAGTCTTCTTTGATTTCCTTTAACAGTGTTGTTTAGTTTTCTGCATATAAGTCCTTTACATCTTTAGTTATATTTTTTCTGAGGTATTTGATTCTTTTAGTTAGTATAGTAAATGGTTGGTTTTTTTTTATTTCCTCCTCAGATTTCCCATTAATGTTATACAGAAATGCTACTGATTTTTGAGCATTGGTCTTGTACCCTGCAACATTACTGAACTCCTTTATAAATTCTAGAAACTTTGTTGTAGATTTCTCAGGGCTTTCTATGTATAGGATCATGTCATTTGCAAATAATGAAAATTTTACTTCTTCTTTTCCAATCTTGATGCCTTTTATATCCTTTGCTTGATTCAGTGCTTGAGCAATTACATCTAGGACAATGTTAAAGAGGAGTGGTGATAGTGGGTATCCTTGTCTTGTTCCTAATCTCAGAGGGAAGGCTTTTAGAATTTCACCATTGAAGATGATGTTAGCTTTGGGTTTTTCATATATACCCTTTATCATATTCAGAAAGTTTCCTTCTATTGCTATCCTTTTCAGTGTTTTTATCAGGAAAGAGTGCTGTATTTTGTGAAATGCTTTTTCTGCATCTATAGAGATGATCCTGTGATTTTTTTCTTTCAATTTGTTTATGTGGTGTATTACATTGATTGATTTTCTTATATGGACCATCCTTGCATACCCGGGATGAAACCCACTTGGTCATGGTGCATAATCCTTTTGATATGTTGTTGAATGTGATTAGAAAATATTTTGTTGAGGATTTTAGCATCTAGGTTCATTAGAGAAATTGGTCTGTAATTTTCCTTTCTTGTGGTGTCTTTGGTTTTGGTATTAGGGTAATATTGGCATCATAGAATGAGTTAGGCAATATTTCTTCTACTTCTATTTCTTGGAAGAGCTTAAGCAGAATTGGTGTTAGCTCTTTCCAGAATGTTTAGTAGAATTCAGCTGTGAAGACATCTGGATCTGGGCTCTTCTTAGTTGGGAGGTTTTGATGACTTTGTCTATCTCTTTACTTGTTATTGGGCTGTTGAGTTCATCAATTTCTTCTTTCATCAATGTATGCTGTTTGTGAGATTCTAGAAACTTGTCCATTTCCTCTAAATTATCATTTTTGTTGGCATATAATTTTTCAAAGTATCCTCTTATGATACTCTTTATTTCTGTGGGGTTAGTAGTGATATCCCCTTGCTCATTTCTTATTTTGTGTATTTGCATATGTTCTCTCTTTTCTTTGTTAGTCTGACTAAGGGTTTGTCAATTTTATTGATCTTCTTGAATAACCAGCTTTTGGTTTTGTTTCTTTTTTCTAGTACTTTCTTATATTCTATTTCATTTACTTCTGCTCTAATCTTTGTTATTTCCTTCTTTCTACTTCCTTTAGGCTTAGTTTGTTATTGTTTTTCCAATTCCTCCAAGTGTGCAGTTAGGTCTTCAATTTTAGCTCTTCCTTCTTTTTAAATATATGTATTTATGGCTATGAACTTCCCTCTCAGGACAGCTTTCGCTGCATCCCATAGGTTTTAATATGTTGTGTTGTCATTTTCATTTGTTTCAAGGTAGTTACTGATTTCTTTTGAGATTTCTTCCTTGGTCCACTGTTTGTCTAAGAGTGTGTTGTTTAACTTCCACATCCTTGTGCCTAATCTGTTTCTCTGGCCCTTAGTGATTTTCAATTTCATTCCATTGTGGTAAGAGAAATTACTTTGTATAATCTCATTCTTTCTGAATTCATTGAGACTTGTTCTGTGGCATAGCATGTGGTCTATCTTGGAGTGTGATCCATGTGCACTCGAGAAGATGGAAATCCTTCTGTATTTGGGTGTAGTGTTCTGTATATGTCTATTAGGTCAAGATCCTCTAATGTATTGTTGTGAGCCTTTGTTTCTTTGTTTATTCTCTGTCTAGATGTTCTGTCTAAGGGTGATAATGGTGTATTAAAGTCCCCTGCTATAATTGTAGAGGCATTTATTTCTCCACTTAGGTTTTCCAGAGTTTACCTCATGTATTTTGAAGCACCGCGATTAGGTGCATAAATATTTATGATTGTTCTCTCTTTCCTTTAGAGATTACACATTTTACTAATATATAGTGTCCATCTTGGTCTCTTACAATAGTTTTGCATTTAAAGTCTATTTTGTCTGATATTAGAATATCTTCTGCTGCCCTTTTTTGGCTATTGTTAGCTTGTAAAATTGTTTTCCAGCCATTCACTTTCAGCCTCCTTGAATCTCTGGGTCAAAAGTGGGTTTCTTGTACACAGCATATAGATGGATCATATTTTCTTATCCATTCTGCCAATCTGTTTCTCTTGAGTGGTGAATCTAGTCCATTAAAATTCAATGTAATTACTTACAACAAATTTCTTATTTCAGCCATATTTTCTTTGGGTTGATGTATGTCATATGTTGTTTTGTTGCTGTATTTGTGTTTTTAGTTGTTTATAAACTCTCCTACAACTCTCTCTCCCTTGTTTTTTCCTTTCAACTTGTAGAACTTCCTTTAGTATTTCTTGAAGTGCTGGTTTCTTACTGATATACTCTCTTACTTTCTGTTTAGCTGTGAATATTTTGAACTCTCCATCATTTTTGAATGCCAGTTTTTCTGGATAGAGAATTCGTGGCTGGAAGTTTTTTTCTTTTAGTACTTTGACTATGTCATACCACTGTCTTCTTGCCTCCATGGTTTCAGATGAGAAATCAGCACTTAATCTTATTGTGCTTCCCTTGTATGCAATGGTTCTCTTTTCTCTCGCTGCCTTGAGTATTTTCTCTTTGTCTTGAGCATTGGACATTTTGACAAGTATATGTCTTGGAATTGGCCTGTTGGGATTTATACTGTTTGGGGTGCACTGTGCTTCCTGGTTCTGCACATCCATCTCTCTCAATAGGGTTGGGAAGTTTTCAGTCATTATTGCCTTCAACACTCCTTCTGTTCCCTTTCCCTTCTCTTCTCCTTCTGGGATGCCCATAATACGTATGTTTGTGCATTTTTTGGTGTCGTTTAAATCCCTGAGTCCCATCTGGATTTTTTCTATTTTTTTGTCTATCTGTTCTATAATCTGTTTGATTTCAGACTTATTGTCTTCCACATCACAAATTCTTTCTTCTGCCTGCTCGAGTCTGCTGTTATGTGAATCCAGCATCTTTTTTATTTCTTTGATTGTGCCATTGATCACCATCATATCCATTATATTTTTGTGTATATTTACAATTTCTTCTGTATGTTTTCCCAGTGACTTCTTTATATCCTTAATCTCTCCATTCACTTCCTTAAGTTGGTTCATGATATTTGTTTGGAAACCTTTGCATAGTTGTCCAATGTTCTGCAACTCTTCCTGGCTTTTAGTTTTTTTATTGGACTGGTCCATGTCTTCCTGTTTCTCAGTGTGGTTTGTAATTTTTTGTTGCCCTCTAGTCATCATTTTATCTTGAACGGGTTATTCAGTTGATTAGCTTCTGTCTCTGCTCTAGTGTATTATTTAGCTGGTGGTTCTGTGTGTGTGTTAAGTTTTCTCTTTGACAATTTTTCTTCATATTTTATTTCCTTGCTTCTTTCTATGTTCCCTTGAAGGCAAAAGATTAAGGCCAGAGGAATTGAAAGATGTGAGAAAGGAAGAAGAATAATAGTAATATCGATATAAATTAGAAAAGGGGCCAAATAAGACTTAGCGAAATGAATAATTAACTCATGTAGACAGTGTAGAGTAAAAGAAAAAAAAAAGTGGATTACCTACAATGGACTAGGAAACCAAATATAGGGATATACATATAATGATTCAGAAGGCTAGAATGATGAGGAGGGAGAGAAAGAGTAAAGAATGGGCTGAATGGAAAAAGTTAATATTAGTAATAAAAAAAGAAGAAAACAAAATAGAGAGAATAAAAATTGACACCCTTAAGTTGTGAGCAAATGAAAACACAAGGTATATAAGAACCTCAACAGAAAGCAGAAGCAGAAAGATGAAGGAAGGATAAGAGATAGCTTGGGATACAAAATCAATATAGACAGAGAATGGAAAATCACTGAAGAAGAAGCACAGCAAAGAAGAGACGAGCTAGCAGCACATAATTTTAAAAAATGAAAGAAAAAAGAAAGGCAAGAGGAAAGAGGAAAGAAAAGCAAGAGAGAACAAATAAACAGAGAAAAACCAAACAACCACACAGGCAATCAGTCAGACAAAGTTAAGTTGGAACAGTGTTCCTTCTAGGATCCTTGTGGAACCTCTCAGCCTGCTTGTGTTTATCAATCAATTTCCCTGCAGGGTTCTATCTGCAGGTTTTGAGGCAGATTTTAGCTATTAAACTAAATTAAAAAGAATCCATTTTTTCATTTTTTAAAGTGAATGTGTTTTTTGTTTGTTTGTTAGTTTGTTTTTGGCAAAATATGGGACCCAAAATAAATTCTCTTCTAGACCACCCCCTTCACTGAGGGGACCCTAACTAGGCTCATGGAATCTAATCAAGCACTTCCTACTTCCTGGCCTCCCCAGGGGAGCTGAAACTCTGATGCTTGTCAGCGCAGAGTGATACAATTGGCTGACTCCACGCCCTCTGGAGCTGAGCCTCAGTGTTACTGGTCTGCTGGGTAAATCATGCTTCCTCAATAGATTCACCTCCCCCTCAGCCTGGTGCTTCTTTAAGCCAGTTTATCTGCTCCCCAAAGCTATGAAGGGGTCCAGGCAGCCAAATCGATGGTAAAGAAACCCCTATCCACCTTCTGTCAGACCCCTCCCTCTCTCGGAGAATGCTCCCTGTCCCCAGCTTGGCTGGGTTTGGGGCTTGTCCCTGGGCAGCTAAGTAAATCAACTTCCTCAGCAGATTTACCCTTCCCCTGTTCCAGGTGTTGATTCAATGCAGCTATTTTTTTCACCCAAGCTGCAAGGGGTTCCAGGCAGCCAAATCCACAGAAAGGAAAGCCTTCTCACCCCTGCACCAGAGCCCTCCCACTCTTGGAGAACACTCACTCTCACCCGGCCCTGTCACCGGGTTGCCGGGTGGGAGTCGCTGCTCAAACCAGCCTTTTTCCCTAAGGGTGGGGCTCAGCTGTCTGTGTTAACCACCTCAGGCAGGCTTAAAACTCATGAATCTCTACCAATCAGTCCATGCTGTCAATCTCCCTGCAGATAGATGTCCCAAGCTTCTCTCTCCATGCACCCTCAGCACAGATCCCTGGGCAGGACACTGTTCACAATCCACCATCCTCAGGGAACTAGTCAGTGAGTGCCCTCCTAAACCAATGCCATCTTCTACCCTATCAAAGGATTCATACAGCATGACCAAGTGGGCTTGATTTCTGATATGCAAGGATGTTTCAACATAAGAAAATCAATGTTATATACCACATAAACAAATTGAAAGAAAAAAAATCACAAAAACATCTCTATAGATGCAGAAAAGGCATGTGACAAAATACAGCACTCTTTACTGATTAAAAAAAAACACACTACAAAAGATAGTAATAAAAGGAAACTTTCTCATCATGATAAAGGGTATATATGAAAAACCCAGAGCAAACATCAGATAAAATGGTGAAATCCTAGAAGCTTACCCTCTAAGATTGGGAACTAGACAAGGATGCTTACTATCACCACTCTTATTTAACATTGTGTTAGAATACTTGCTTGAACACTAAGTCAACAAAACAATATAAAGTTCATCCAAATTGGAAAGGAAGAAGTAAAAACTTCACTATTTGCTGATGACATGATCTTATACATAGAAAGTCCCGAGAAATCTACAACAAAGCTTCTAAATCTTATGAGTTCACTAATGTTGCAGGTTTTAAGATAAATCTGCAAAAACCAGTAGCATTTCTGTACAACAATAATGAGCAATCTGAGAAGGAAATCAAGAAAAAAATCCCATTTACAATAGGAACTAAAGGAATCAAATACCTAGGAAAAAATTTAAAGATGTAAATGACTTATATGCAGAAAACTACAAAACACTGTTAAAGGAAATGAAAGAAGACTTAAATAAATGGAAGAATATTCCCTGTTCATGCATAAGAAGACTAAACATCATTAAGATGACTATCCTACCCAAACTGATATACAGATTTAACACAATCCTAATAAAAATCAACACAGCATTTTTTTACTGAATTTGAAAAACTAGCTATGAAATTTATTTGGAAATGCAAGAGGTGAGAATGGCCAAAGACATATTGGAAAAGAAAAATGAAGTCAGAGGAATCACACTACCTGACTTTAAAACATACTACAAAGCTACAGTGGTCAAAACAGCACGGTATTGGCACAAGGATAAACATACCAGCCAACAGAACTGAATCAATAGTTCTGATATAGATCCTAGCATATACAGACATCTGATATTCAGCAAGGCCACCAATCCCACTACCTGTGAGAGAATGGCCTCTTCAACAAATGGTTTTTGGGGAACTGGTTATCCATATCCAAAAGAATGAGATAGAAACACCATCTCACACCTTGTACAAAATTTAACTCAAGATGGACCAAAAATCTAAATATAAGAGCCAAGAACATAAAGACTTTCAAAGATAATGTAGGGAAACATCTACAGGACCTTGTAATAGGAAATAATTTCATGAACCTCATACCCAAAGCATGAACAGTGAAAGAAAAACTAGAAAATTGGGACCTCCTCAAAATTAAAAACTTTTGTACCTCAAAGGAGTTTGTCAAGAAAGTGAAAAGACAGCAGGATATTATCTATCATATATAAAGGAATCTTACACATTGAAAATAAAAAAAAACAACTGGCTCAAATGGGTGGGCATCCATCTCCCAAATAGGGGGAACTGGGTTTGACCCCTGGGACCTCCCTTTGAAAATAAAAAAAAGAAAAATATAGAATGTGCATGGCCCACCAGGCCCCTTCCGTGGGTACGCTGCCAGGCCCCGTGAGCCACACAGCAAGATGATGATGTAAAAGGAGAGTGACACAAGGGAGAGCCAAGAAGAGACACACCAAAAACCAGGAACTAAGGTGGACCAGGCAGTAAGATACCTCACTCCCACATCGGAGGTTCCCAAGATCGAATCCCAGTGAAGACAGAAAGAGAAGGATGAGAAGAGAGGGCAGGAAACAGACACAGAGAATTGTCCAGTGAATTGACACAGAAACAGCAAAAATGGGAGGGGGGGTAAAATGGATAAAAGTAAATAAATAAATAAATCCTTGAAAAAACGTATAGGGGAGAAAGATACAGATTATAGTTAGTAGTAATTCTTTGATGATGCTCTCATGATTTGTTAACAAATGTTTCACACCAATGCAGGGTGTTTGTGTATGGGAGGGTGATGTGTGGGAGCCCTGTATGATGTTATGCATGTTTGTTTTGTAAGATCACAATGTTTATTGAACACTTACAGTTTATAAGTATTAAACTATAACTTATAGTTATGCATGTTCATGTATGAATAATATACTTCAATAAATTGTTTTTAAAAAAACAGGCAAGTGATTTAAATAGAAACTTCTCCAAAGAAAAATTACAAATGGCTAAAATGCACATAAAAAGATGCTCAACATCACTAGCTATTAGGAAAATGAAAATCAAAGCTACAATGAGATACCATCTTACATCCATTAGACTGGTGGCTGTTAAAAAAACAGAGGACTACAAGTGCTGGAGAGGATGTGGAAGAATGGGAACACTTATCCACTGCTGGTGAGAATGCAGTATGGTTCAGCAATTGTGGAGGACAGCTTGACTGTTCCCCAAAAAACTAACTATAGATCTGCCATATGACTCAGCAATTCCACTGCTGGGTATATACCCAGAAGAATTGAAAGCAAGGACCCAAACAGACATATGCACATCAATGTTCACAGTGGCATTATTCACTATTGCCAAAAGTTGGAATCAACCCAAATGCCCATCAACTGATGATTGGATAAAGAAAATGTGGTATATACCTAAAATGGAATATTACTCCGCTGTAAGAAGGAATGCAGTGCTAACACATGGGAAAACATGGATGAACCTTGAGGACCTTATGTTGAGTGAAGCAAGCCAGGCATTAAAGGACAAATATTACATGACCTCACTGATATAAATTAAGCAAACTGAGCAGTCTTACAGAGCTAGAGTCTGGAAGATAGGTTTACAGGAAATAGAAAGGGAGAAGGTTGTGAACCAACACCCATATAGGCGAAATCTATGTCAAGGTGGAAGAATTAGTTGTGCAGTGTAGGGACATGACAGGGGTATAGTGATAATATTGTGTTGGGTGGTACAAGTTTGACAGGGGGTAGGGTGGGGAGTGTGGGTTTTATGGTCCATGGAACTAGGGGGAAGGTTGAGGGAGGGAACAGGTGAAAACTGGGGATTGGCAGGTATGAGGTTGAATTTACAATGTTGGGAATGCACATTTGGCAATATGACAAGGAATGATTACTGGTTTAAGGTCTTGGATAGGATCATACAGGCCAGGGCACACCTGGGGCAGGCTTCTAGGGAGCATGTGAGTGATCATTTTGGCATAGTGTGTTGCATCAGTGGGTAGAGACCCACATAATGAGTGGGATGGTGTTAGACACCCATCCTAGGGAGACCTGATATGTTCTCAAACAGAGGGACAGGAGACACTTGAGAGCATCGGTGGTGCCTAATAAGGAGAGGATGGACCAGTGTTTCAAGCAACTATGAATCTTGTCCTTCAAGGAGTGAAGCCTGGTGGTTGCCGCAGGCCTGAGGGAAGGGGGAGGAAGGAATAAAATAGATGGAACAGGAGGCATTTTTGGGATGATGGAAGTGTTCTGCATGAACTTGCAATGATGGATACAGAACCATGTTAAATTTTATCAGATTTTATAAAAGTATATGGTCCAAAATGTAAATCATAATGTGAACCATTGACAATGGTTTGTAGCTGTGTTTCAATATTTGTGCATCAATTGTAACAAATGTACCATCCACACATAAATTGTTATTGATAGGGGGGAAAGGGAAAAGGGGGAGGATGTTGGGTATATGAGAATCCCTTTTATTCTGTACATGACTACTGGGACCTAAAACTTCTTTGAAGAAAAAAATGGAAAAAAATAAGACACTGGGGGAATAAATGCAGGAAAATGTCACTGTACTTTACAGTGATGAAAGGCAAAATGTTTTTTAAAAAGTTTTTTTTTCTTTAAATATTTTCCTTATTTTTTAATATCCCAAATTTTTAAACTATTATATTTACTTTTCAAAAATTTTTTCTGTATTTTACTTCTTATGTATAAAACTATAATTATTATTTCATTTGCTTATTAATTGTATGTGGCTATTTTATTAACTTCATTATTGAAGAGGTTTTAGATCACAGAAGGTTTACAACTGTGGCAGGGAAGGATCATTGGTGTGGGGTGCCAATGAGGGGGCATACATGGGAGGAAGTTCACCTGGGTATAAATATAAGGCATATAAACATGTCCAAATGTCCATGGGTCATTGTCATGGTGGATGGAGATTCACAAAATAACCAAAAGAATATCAAATTCCCATCTAGGGGAGCTCTGCCACATTCTCTAATGGAACAACAAGAATGCCCCAAGTACAGGAACAATGATTTGTGAAGGAGGATGGTCCATTGATGGACCCTTGATATTAATGAGTATGCCTATGAGCCTTTGCTCTTGAAATTGAAACTTATCCTAGTGACATAGGGTGCCTAAGAGTTACCTACTGGCAGCCTCCTTGTTGCTCAAATGTGGCCTCTCTCTAAGGCAAACTCAGCATATAAAATCAATAACATCCCCCCAGTATGGGACATGACTCCCAGGGATGAGCCTCCCTGGTGCTGAGGGTTTGCTAACAAGTACCAACAAGCAATGCATCTGGAAAAAAAGAAAGTTGTTGACCAAATGGAGAAAAGCTAAAGAAAAATGAGTTTGAATGGCTGAGACTTCAAAGTGAGTCAGGAGACCAACCCAGAAGTAGTGCTTATGCACATCTCTACAGGATCTCATTGACAGCCAAAGTAGATACTACCCCAAATAGCTAAGCTCCTTGGGGATATGGAGACATCCAGACACTGTAGCCAGGGCAGCTAGCTCAGGAATTTGGCCCCTTCCCAGTGGGCCCTAATCTGGTATTTATATTCCCCAGTGTGACAGAGTTAGACTCAGTTGTTTCCCTATGCATGATGCTTCTGTCCTTCTATTAGAACCTGTAGGTGTACATTCAAGAGACTTAAATCTTTGGGCTGTCTATGTGCTAACTGAGCCCTGCATCTCAACAGAGTTGCAACACCAACTCTCCAGTTCAATAGACTCATCCAGGACAACTAATGGGGAAGAGATGATGGACAAACAACATACCAAGGAACCGAGCATGTCTACAACTGCAAACAAGAGTCCCATCTATCAGATGTATCAGATTGAAGCACCCCTCAATTAATGGTGGAGTGAGCATCACCCTCTCATAGTCCTCAGGATTGGGGACAAACTACAGACTAAAAGAAACTTACAAGTATTCTACTATAGACTTATTGTGATTATAGCAATGTAAGAAAAACCATTGTGGAGGCCATGACCCATGGATGTTCTGGGGTTAGGGAGAGGGAAAAACTGGTGTAATGGGGGGCATTTTGGGGACTTGGTGATCATCCTGAATGACATTACAATGATACAGATACAGGTCATTATATAGCCAGCCATAACCTACAGAGTTGAATGGGAGAGAGTGTAAACTACAATGTAAATGATAATCCATACTTAGTGGCAATACTCCAAAATGTGTGTATCAATTGCAATGAATGTACCACCCTGTTGAAAGATGTTGCTAATGTGGGAAAATGTGAGAGGTGTGGGGAGCAGGGCATATGTAAATCCCCTATATATTCTCTGTAACATTTATATAATTGAAGTAACTTTTAAAAATAAAAAAATGAAAAAAAAAGAAGGAAACACTCAGTGGTTCCCAAGACCAGAAAGAAATACATCTGAGTAGCACAGACCACAAAGGAAATATTTCCATTTTGTCTACAAAGATCTGTTAATAATCTGGGAGCAGTAACTCACACATAACATATTTCCAAGAAGAAAAAGTTCCCAAGGAAAAAATACATGGATGTTTGCAGAGAGAGAATAAATTTGGTTGTTTTGATAATGAGGTTCTTTCCCATCAGGATAATCACATAGTTTATCAAAAACACCCTGAAAAGAATCCTTGGAGAGACCAAGCAGGATGAATTTCACCAATGTAGTGAGACTTCCCTATTCTTTTTCTACTATAGATTCTGATTCCATTTGTGAGAAAAAAATATTTCAAGATTTAGAAGCCACATAGAAATAGTGCATCACAAAAAATCACATATACACTTGAAATTTGGAATGTAAAATAAATAAAAGTTTTTTGTATTGTGTTCCCATCCCTATAATGTCCTTCACCAATTTAACCATGCTACTTATATTCTGAATTTTAGGCCTTTACAGAGTATATAGATAAGTTTAAGACTTTACTGAGTAACTAGACAAGGTAGAGAGAAAAATGTGCAAGAAAAGAAGTTAATCATGAGGTTCTCACTTGACACCAGATAAGAAGTTAATCTGCCTCCTTGTAAGTTTTTCCACCACAAACTATGAATAATTATGTTTCTGATATTAGAAAGCATAGTACTTAATGCAGTGTAGATTGACTTTAATCATCTCCTTCAAGAAATTAAGTATTTCTATTCCAAAGATAGATGTTCTATCTCTCCTCCAGTATGTTGGTCTCTTGACACCACTTTTTGGGATTTCCATCCAGTTTTTCTTTCCATTATCAATACTGAACATTGACTTTTTCCCCAGATTGTCACATACTCTAAAATCCACGTCATCACAAATTTTTAACTCTCATCTAAATTTCCTAGACTCTAAATTCTTCTTCATTTCATACAAATAATGATGTCCCTGTTTTCTTTAAGACCCCAAGCTCCTCTTCCCACTCACAAATCCCAAACAACTGGAAAACTGTTTATTCTCTACTTTGAGTTTCCTACTTCTCTCTAATTCTTAGCTCCTTCCTAATTATTTCAGTGAAAACTCCATTCTGACTTTTATTTTTTCATAGCACACCCTAAAGTTTAAAGTTTAATTCCTCCCCTTCTCTGCTTACAACTCAGAAATGTCTAGAGGAGGGATCAAAGACCTGGAAACTTTAGGTGAAAATATGTTTTATGAACTGAAACTTAGTGCATACCCTTAAATCTCCTCTTGCCATCTCTCTCTTTCTCTT
>JAQZBX010019729.1:20943-33648 GCA_029593785.1 Cabassous unicinctus | reverse complement strand
CATATTTACATGTAGTATTTCTTTCCCTCTACTTAAGGGATTTGCTTTACTATTTCTTGTATTTCATGTCTTCTGTGGATATATTTTTTAGCTTTTGTTTCCATGAAAATATTGTTAATTCATCTTTTTTCAAAGATACTTTTCTTGCAAAAATTCTATCAGAAACAAACTAAATATCTCTGAAAAGGATAATGGATAAACAAACTGTAATAAATCATAAATTGGAGTCATATTCAACTGTAAAAGAAGGAACTACTGATACACACAACAACATGAACAAATTTCAAAAGTATTATGTAAAGTGAAAAGAACCAGGCTTAAAGGAGTCATAATTTCAATTTAAATGACTTTTTGTAGAAAGTAAAATCACAGGGACAGATACCAATAAGGGTTAGCAAGGGCCTGGAAATAGGGGAAGAAGTTGACTACAAAGGTCACGGCAATATTTTCAGGAGATAAATCAATCTGTATCAGGATTGTTGTGAGGCTAAAAATATATATATTTGCAAAATTCACAAAAATGTACAATTAAAGGCATAAATTTTCACACTGTAAATTATATCTTATTTTTTTTATTTCTTTTTCTTTTTTCAAACAAATCAATTTTATTGATACTTATTGGTAAAGCATACAATCTATCCAAAGTGTACGATCAATGGTATTTGGTATAATCATATAGTTGTACATTCATCATTTCAATCATTATTAGAGCATATTCATTATTTCAATAATAATAATAATAATAAACAAACAAAAAAAACAACCAAACAAAAAATTCATTACCTCTCAATCTCTCTCTGCTTTCCCTGTTGTACATAGCTGTTATTTCTGGCTATTCTTGCATATGTATTTATTTATTTTAAATCAGTTTTATTGAGATATATATTCACATACCATGCAACCTATCCAAAGTGTGTAATCAATGACTTTTAGTATAATCACAATGTTTTGCATTCATCACACACAAAAAAATTAGAACAATTTCATTATTCCAAAAAGATAAACTTCACCCTCCTTAGTAGTCACCTCTTCATCCCTCTAGCTTTCTCCAGCCCTATATAACCACTATTATAATTTCATCTTTATAAATTGATTTATATTTACATATTAAATAAACAGAATCATACACTAGCACTTTGTGTCTGGTTTCTTTCAGTTAGCAGAATGGTGTTTTTTTTTTCTGATATTAATATCTTGCAACATTAACATATATTTGTTCAGTTTCAAAGTAAAACAGTCTTATATATGCAATATTATGATCTTAGACTTTCTCTTTCTTTTTTTTCAATGTTATTTTGAAAGAAGCTTTAGATTATATAAATGTTACATCAAAAATATAGGGGGATTCCCATATACCCCACCACCACTACCCCCACAATTTCCCTCATTAACAACATCTTTCATTAGTGTGGTACATTTGTTACAATTGATGAACACATATTGAAGTATTGCTACTAACCATGGTCTATAGTTTACATTATAGTTTACACTTTGCACCACATAATTTTGCAGGTTTTACAGAATGTATAATGGCTTGTGTCATTATTACAATGTCATGCTAGACAAATCCAATTTCCCCAAAATTACCCATGTTACACCAATTCTTCCCTCTCCCTCCCTTCAGAAACTCTGATGGCCCCTGTCTTTATATCCATGTTACAAGATCTTCCATTGCTAGAATAATAATGTCTACTTTGTCCCATAGTTTCATTCCCCCTCTTATGTTTGTTCATTCTTCATTGTTGAGTTTTTTGGAATGTGATGCCCACTCAGTTTCCAATTGAGAGGGGGTTTAGATCTCATGGGGCAGGTAGATGAAACTTAGACTTTCTCTTTCAACCACTATCACACCCATATAATAGCACTGCTAGTTAAGAACACTATGATATGCTTTCCAAAGATTAACACACATCTTTTTCACCAATTCTTTCCTAGCCAACTCTCAGCTTTCCATTCTCTAACGACATTCTATTTTCTGATGACTCATATTCAAGATATTAACTCCATGAGATTATTCAATATATTTACTTCATAATAGAGTATTCATACCATATTTGTCTTTTCGTGTCTGGCTTGCTTCATTCAACATAATGTCCTCCAGGTTCTTCCATGTTGCCATATGTTTTACTTCATTTCTTCTTATAGTTGCATAATATTCCATTATGTGTATATACCACAGTTTGTTTATCCATTCATTGGTTGATGGACCCCTGGGTTGTTTCCATCTTTTGGCAAGCATGAATGATGTCATTATGAATATCAGTGTGCAAATGTCTGTACATGTCACTGCTCTCAGTTATTCTGTGGATATACCCAGTAGTGGTATTGCCGGGTCAGGTGGAAAATCTATTTTTAACTCCTTTAGGCTCTGCCAAACATTCTTTCCACAGTGGCTGTACCATTAATTAAATTACCAAATGTACAATTAAAGACAATAATTTTTATGCTGTAAATGATACCTTATTCAAAAAATTTTAAACACACAGTTTCCCTACCTTCCCACAATAGACCTTACAAAAATATAAAATAGAAGGCCAGATCCAATTTGCAATAGTAAAAGCAATAATTAAATCCAAAACACTAAATTTACCAACAAAAGTGCTAATTTCATATAAAGAAAATATAATGCACTACTAAGAGTATAAAGAAGGACTTCAACAATTATCATGTTCATGAATAGGCATTTTCAATTCTCTAAAAATATAAACTCTTCCTAAAATAATCTTCCTAAAAGACTTTCATTAAAAGCACTAACTGAACTTTCTTTTATGCCTAGACTAGCATAATTTAAATTTAATGAGAAACATAAATATTCAGGAGTTGGCATAATTCTAAGAAAGAATAGCAATGAGGGAATATTAGGCTTATCAAATAACAAGTAGCATTATAGAACAAATGCAATTATATAATATTTTAAAAAGCACATGAGTAAAGAGATCAACGAAATAAATTAGAATACTGAAATTGTTCCAGAAACACGTGAGTATTTAGATTACATTTATATTGGGTTTCAGAAATGGGAAAAAAAGTTGTTAATAATAATAAAACCTATTTTAAAAAAACAATTATCAAGTAAAACAATAAAATTTCATTCTCTACTTTTCTCTAAATAAATTTCCACCTGGATCAAAAATTTTACATATGAAATATAAAAGCAAAAATTGCTTAAAAATTAAATGTTAAAAATGTGGAAGTATATTTTGGTATGAGCCACAAAAGACTTCCTAAGCAAGGTATAAAAAGTACTGAATGATCTGGCTATGTAAATAAAAATATTTCAACTGTGGAAAAATCTGCTTGTGACAAAAACGTCAAAATAATCACAAGACGTTAAAATAACAATCATATATAGAAGCATAAAAGGGATGTTACCTTGATAGTTCATGAACTCATAAAAATCAGTATGAAAAAATTCAGTAAACAAAAAAGAGTTAGAAGCATTATTAGACAATTAACATTTAAAGAACCAAATAATTTTAAACTTGAAAAGATGGTAAAACTCAATTGTAATTAAAGAATTTCCACTAAGGTTTACAAATAAAATACAATTTACATAAATAATCAAAATGTCCAATATCTACAGTTTTAATCTACCAATAGATAGAATGTAGTACCACATTAATAGATCGAACATAAGCATTCACATGATTATTTATCTCTAAGGATGCAGAAAAGGCATTCGACAAAATATAGCACCCTCTTTTGATAAAAACACTCCCAAAGATAGGATTAGAAGGAAACTTCCTCACCATGATAAAGGGAATATATGAAAAACTCAAAGCTAACATCATATTCAATGGTGAAAGGTTAAAAACTTTCTCTCTAAGATCTGGAACAAGACAAGGTCACCCACTGTCACAACTCTTATTTAACATTGTATTAAAAGAAATCATCCAAATCGGAAAGTAAGAAGCAACTTTCTCTTTTTGCAGATGACATGATCCTGTACATAGAAAGTCATGAAAAATCTGCAACAATGCTTCTAGAACTGATAAATTCAGAAAAATGGCAGGATTTAAGATCAACATGCAAAAATCCATAACTTTTCTATACACTAATAATGAACAATATGAGGAAGAAATGAAGAAAAAAATCCATTTACAACAGCAACTAAAGGAATCAAATATCTAGGAATAAACTTAACTAAGGATGCAAAGGACTTGTACATAGAAAACTACAAAACATTGCTAAAGAAAATCAAGGAAGACATAAATAAATGGAAAAATATTCCATGTTCAAGGATTAAGAGGAAGAAATCAAGAAAAAAATCCATTTACAACAGCAACTAAAGGAATCAAATATCTAGGAATAAACTTAACTAAGGATGTAAAGGACTTGTACATAGAAAACTACAAAACATTGCTAAAGAAAATCAAGGAAGACATAAATAAATGGAAAAATATTCCATGTTCATGGATTAAGATTGTCTACCCTACCGAAACTGATTTACAGATTTAACACCATTCCAATAAAAGGTCCTGCAGCATATTTTTACTGAACTGGAAAAGCCAATTATTAAATTTATTTGGAAAGGTAAGGAGCCTCAAATAGCCAAAAACATATTGAGAAGGAAAAACAAAATTGGAGGAATCACACAACCTGACTTTAAAGCATACTACAAAACTGCAGTGGTCAAAACTGCATGGTATTTTTTCATTTTATCTTCAAAGAAGCTTTAGGTTACAGAGAAGTCACATAGAAAATATAGGGGATTCCAATATACTCTGTGACCTCCCTCTTTCCCACTCTCTCCTATTAATAACATTTTACATGCAGATGGTACATCTGCTACAATTGATGTACAAATATTAAAGCATTGCTACTAACCATGGTCAAAGGTTTACATTATGGTTTATATTTTGGACCGTACACTTTTATAGGTTTTGATGAAATTTAAACTGGCCTATATCTGTTATTACAAGATCATGCAGAACAAGTCTAATGTCCCAAAATGCCCTATATTTCATCTATTCCATTCGTCTTTCCCCCTTCCTTCAGAAACTATGGTAACCACTAAGCTTCAATTTTTGAAGAATAGTAATATTGAGGACTTGTCATATTGATCTGTTTTCTTTTATTGGGCACTGTCTATGTTCTTGAGGGACTCTTGTCCCTCTAATTTTAAACACAGCAGGATTCTGCTGGATGGGAGTTAATATTTTCTTGTTTATTTTGTGGGTCTCCATCCACTGAGATAACACACTATGACAAGTTGAACACTTACATATTCCATAGAAGCATGCCCCAGGCATGCCTTATCCTGTATATTCCCCCCACACCCAACACCAGTAGCCCACCTCTGCCATATTTGCCAAAAGAACAGTGTTAACATTGTAATTTTAACCACAGACCTGCAAATCCCCCCAAGTTCACCTCTATCCCTCCCCCCAGTTCCATAAATAGTCCAACCCAACCCCCTCATCCTACTTCCCCTCATAGACCATTACTACTGATCCCAATCACATCACTGAATGACTCTCAGGCCCACTGCCCAAACACACTCTTCCACCTTATCATAGATTTTGTCCATACGGGCATCAGCTCATCACCCTCTACTCCCTTTCTGTTTTTTGTAAACCTGTCTTCCAGGCTCTAGCTCTGTGAGCCTGCTTAATTTGCTTAAGTCATACCAGTGTAGTCATGTAATATTTGTCCCTCAGTGCCTGGCTTGCTTCACTTAAAATAAGGTCTTCAAGATACATCCATGTTATCACGTGTGTTAATACAGCATTCCTTCTTACAGCTGAGTAATATTCCATTGTATGTCTATATCACAGTTTGCGTAACCATTCATCTATTGATAGACATTTGTGTTGCTTCCAACTTTTGGAAATATCAAATAATGCTGCTACGAACATTGGTGTGCACATATCTGTTTGTGTCCTTGCTTTTATTTCTTCTGTGTATATACTGAGAAATGGGATTGCTGCATCATATGGCAGTTCTATAATTAGCTTCCTGAGGAAATACAAATGTGTCTTCCATAATGGCTGTACCATTCTACATTCCAACCAGCAGTGAATACGTGTTGTTTCCACATCTTCTCCAACACTTGGAGTCTTCTTTTTTCTTCAATAGCCGCCAGTTTAGTGAGTGTATGATGATATCTCATTGTAGTTTTGATTTGTATTTCCCTAATAGCTGGTGATGTTGAGCATCTTTTCATGTACTTTTTAGCCATTTGTATTTCTTCTTTGGAGAAGTGTCTATTCAAATCTCTTCCCTTATTATAATGGGTTGTTAGTCTTTTCATTTTTGAGATGTAGTATTTCTTTATATATGCTGGATGTTAGGCCATAATCAGACATATAGTAACCAAATATTTTCTCCCATTAACTAGGCTGCTTTTTTACTTTCTTGACAAACAACTTTGAAGCACACGTTTTTTTTAATTTTGAGGAGGTCCCATTTATCTATTTTTTCTTTCATTACTCATGCTTTCGGTGTAAAGTTTATGAAACTATTTCCTGCTACAAGATCTTGTAGATGCTTCCCTACATTATCTTCTAGGAGCTTTATGGTCTTGGTTCTTATATTTAGATCTTTGATCTTTCTTGAGTTAATTTTTGTATAAGACATGAGATGGTGATCCTCTCTTATTCTTTTGGATATGGATATCCAGTTCTTCAAGTACCATTTGTTATAAAGGCCATTGTTTCCCAGTTGAGTGGGTTTTGTGGCCTTGTCAAATATCAGTTGACTGTATATGCAAGGATCTATATTAGAACTCTCAATTTTGTTCCATTGGTCAGTATGTCTATCCTTGTGCCAATACCATGCAGTGAACCACTGTAGATTTGTAGTATGTTTTAAAGTCAGGTAGTGTGATTACTCCAATTTTGTTTTTCTTTTACAATATGTTTTTGGCTATTTGGAACCCCTTGTAGTTTGAAATAAATTTCATAATTAGCTTTCCATTTCAGTAAATATGTGTTTTAATTTTTATTGGGATTGCATTAAACCTGTAAATCAATTTTGGTAGGACAGACATCTTAATGATGTTTAGTCTTCCAATCCATGAACAAAGAATATTCTTCCATTTATTTAAGTCTTCTTTATTTTCCTTTAACAATGTACAAGTCCTTTACATCTTTAATTAAGTTTATTCCCAGGTATTTGATTCTTTTACTTGGTGTTGTAAATGGAATTCTTTACTCGATTTCTTACTCAAATTGCTTATTATTGGTGTACAGAAATGATATTGTTTTTGTGTGTTGATCTTATCTTCTGCCAATTTACTGAACTCATTTATCAGCTCTATAAACTCTTTTTGTAGATTTCTCAGTGCTTTCTATGCATAGGATTATGTCATCTACAAATTGTGAAATTTTTACTTCTTCCTTCCAATTTGGAGGACTCATATTTTTTTCTTGCTTAAGTGCTTGAGCAAGTACTTCTAACATAATGTTAAATAAGAGCAGTGACTGTGGGCATCCTTGTCTTGTTCCAGATCTTAGAGGGAAAGCTTTTAACATTTCACCGCTGAATATGACATTAGCTGTGTGTTTTTCATATACACCCTTTATCATGTTGAGGATGTTCCCTTCTATTCCAATCTTTGAAGTGTTTTTTATCAAGAAAGGATGCTGTATTTTGTCAAATGCTTTTTCTGCATCAATAGAGATGATCATGTGATTTTATTCTTTTAATCTGTTAATACACTGTATTACATTGATTGATTTTCTTATGTTGAACCCTTCTTGCATATCAGGGATGAAACCCAGTTGGTCATGGTATATAATTCATTTGATGTGTTGTTGATTATGATTAGCAAGTATTTTGTTGAGGATTTTAACATCCAGTTTCATTAGAGAGATTGGTCTGTAGTTTTCCTTTCCTGTGGCATCTTTATGTGGCTTTGGTATTAGGGTGATTTTGGCATTATAGAATGAGGTAGGCAATGTTTCCCCACTTTTATTTTTTGGAAGAGTTTAAGCAGGATTGGTGATAGTTTTCTCTGGCAAGATTGCTAGAATTCACCTGGAAGGCATCTGGTCCTTGGCTCTTCTTTGTCGAGAGGTTTTTGATGACTAATTCAATCTTGTTACTTGTGATTGGTCAGTTGAGTTCATCAATATCTTCTTTCATCAGTGTAGGGTGCTTGTGTGTTTTTAGAAATTTGTCCATTTCATCTAAGTTACCCATTGGGTTGGCATACAATTTTTCAAAGTATCCTTTTATGATACTCTTTATTTTGTGGTATCAGTGGTGATATTTCTTTCCTCATTTCTTATTTTATGTATTTGCATCCTCTATCTTTTTTTCTTTGTTAGTCTAGCTAAGGGTTTTTCACTGGGAGAATATATGGAAGAAATTGTCACTGTACATAGAACAAAACAGATCTTAAAGTGATGAAAGACAGAATGTCAAAGCGTTTTTTATGTTATTTCAATGTTTTTATTTTTTTGCATTTTGTTATTTTAAAAATTATAATTATTTCATTTTCTTATTAATTTTATTTGATTATTTTGTTAGATTCATTTTTGGAGAGATTTTGCATCGCAGAAGGATCACAACTATGGCAGAGGAAGATCACTGGTATGAGGTGTCAGTGATGGGGGATGTGTGAGGAGGGGTGTACCTGAGGCATGCCTCTAAGGCATATGAATATGTTCAAGTGTTCATGTTCATTGTCTTGGTGGGTAGAGACACACACAGTAATGGAAAGAATATTAAATTCCTATCCTGAAGAGTCCTGCTACATTCTCTAATAGAACAACAAGAATACCTTGAGTACAAAGGCAGGGCCTAGTAAAGGAAGACAGACCATTATGCTAGGCCCTTGGTATTGATGATTGTATTATGAAATTTTTCTTGTGAAATTGAAACTTAGCCTAGTATTATATATTTCCTAAGAGTTACCTCCTGAAAGTCTCCTTGTTGCCCACATGTGGCCAGACTCCAAGCCAAACTCAGTATATAAATGCACTACCTTGTCTCTGGCATGGGACGTAACTCCCAGGTGTGAGTATCCCTGGCATTGAGGGATTATTACTAAGTGCCAACTAGGAATTCACCCACAAAGAGATCTTGACAAAAAGGGAGAAAATAAAATATAATTGAGATTTTCTTACTAAGAGATTTCAATGTGAGTTGGGAGGTCACTCCAGAGGTTACGCTTATGCAAGTCACAGCAGGATATCATTGACTGCTCAGTAAACAGTGCCTCAAACAGTGGGGCTCCTGAAGACTCTAGAGACATCCAGACAATATAAACAGGACAGACAAGCTCAGGAGTAAGTAAGACCCCTGTCAGTGGGCCTTGCTCTGAGATTTATGTTCCCCAGTGTAACAGACTCAGACTCTGTGGCATCTGAGATTATTTATGAATCCTCCAAAACGTAATGATTATTTTTGTAAACTGATCTGTTCCTCTGGGTGTGATACACTTTGATCAGATTAAATTCAAAGCTTTTATGTTTACTTGATTAAATTAAGATTAGGGCTTTGATTCTACCATGTCATTAGGGTGATTCAGGGTTGAGTCTCTGCCCTCTTTGTGGACTATATAAATGGACACCCACTCAAGAAGGCACAAAGAGAATACACAGAGGAAGAAAGCTCCATAGATACCAGTGGAGAGAACTTTGTCAGCTTTGATCCTGCGGCCCCGGGAAGAGAGATGAACCATTCACCTGATAGTTTACAGCTGACTTTGTGACGCGAACAGAGCAGGTGATCCTGGACAGAAACAAACCCTATGCCAGCCAAAGCTGAGATTGGAAAAAACTGGAACCACGGAGCCTTAAGAGAAAGAAGGAAGGCTGAACCCTCACAGAGACCGGCAACTATCTTTGGTGAAAAAGAAACCTTGAGTTAGATCCTTTAGAACCTTGTAACTGTAAGCTTTTACACCAAATTGATACCTTTTATAAGAGTGAACAGACTTCTGGTACTTTGCAGCAGCACCCCTTTGGCTGACTAATACACACTCATTTAATTTCCATACATATGGCTCTTCTGCCCCTTTTATTTGAACCTATAATTAGCACTATACTTGTTAAATATATGTCCCAGAAACTTAAATCTTTGGTTCATTCATGTGCCAGTTGAGCCCTGAATCTCAGCAGAGTTACAACACGTACTGTCCAATTCATTGGACTCACCCAGCACACCAAGGAGATAATGATGCACAATACCTATCCCAAGTAACAGAGAGTGTCTGAAGCTGCAAGGAAGATAATTCCATCCATCTGCCACATGGGACCTAAGTCCCCTCTCAATTAGAAACAGAGTAAGCATCACCATCCCAAAATCCTCAAGAATGGGGAATGAACATCGAATAAAGTAGACTTATTATTTTCCTATAATAGACATTATTATTTTAGTAATGGAAGAACTTTTATCATTCATATAACAGCAGTGGACAGACACCAGAGATTCTGAAGGGAGGGAGAAGGAAGAATAGTTGTAATGTGGGGACATTGGAACTGTCCACATGACATTGCAATGATGGATACAGGCCATTATATATTTTGTCATAGCCTACAAAAAGAGTGGAAATTATAATATAAAGTATAGTCCATGGTTAATAGCAATGCTTCCATGTGTGTTCATTGATTGTGACAAATATACCACACTAATGAAAGATGTTGTTAATGTAGGAACGTGTGGGAGGGGGAGGAGGTGGGGCATATAGGAATCCCCTATATTTTTAATGTAACATTTATGTAATCTAAAGCTTCTTTAAAAATATAAATTAAAAATTGAAAAGAAAACCTGCATAGTATTAACACAAGGATAGAGGTATTGACCAATGGAACTGAATTGAAAGTTCTGATACAGACGTTCACATGATTGGCCAACTGATATTTGAGAAGGTCACCAAGCCCACTCAACTGGGACAGAATAGTCTCTTCAACAAATAACTGGATATTCATATACAAAAGAATGAAAGATGATCACCATCTAACCTTGTATACAAAAATTAACTCAAGATGGATCAAAGACCTAAATATAAGAGCCAAGACCATAAAGTTCCTAAAAGATAATGTAGGGAGGCATTTACAAGATCTGATATTAAGAAATGGTTACATTAACTTTACACCCAAAGCATGAGCAATGAAAGAAAAAACAGAGAAATGATGCCTCATCAAAATTTAAAACTTTTTGATTCAAAGGATTTTGTCAAGGAATGAAAAGGCGGCCTATTCACTGGGAGAAAATATGTGGGAACCACCTATCTGATAAGGGCCTAATAGCCAGCATATATAAAGAAATTCTACATTTTAAAAATAAAAAGACAAACAACTTATTTTTAAAAATGGGAAAAGGGAGCATTTGTAGCTCGGTGCTTTGAGTGCTTGTTTCCCATGTATGAGATTTTGGATTCAATCACAGGTATCACCTTTAAAATAAGTGCAAGATATTTTAATAGACACTTTTCCAAAGAGGAAATACAAATGGCCAAACAGCCCATGAAATGATGCTCAACATCACTAGCTATTAGGGGAATGCAAATCAGAACAATAAGACATCATCTTACATCTATTAGACTGGCTGCTGTTAAAAAAACAAACAAACAAACAAACAAATACATGAAACCACAAGTGGTGGGAATGTAGAATTATGTAGCCACCATGGAGGATGGTTTGGCCATTCCTCAGGAAGTTAAGTATGCAATTGCCATATGATCCAGCAATCCCAATTCTGGTTATATACAGAGAAGAATTGAATGCAGGGATATAATCATATATATGCACACCAATGTTCATTGCAGCATTATTCACAATTGCCCAAAGTTGGAACCAACCCAAGTGCCCATCAATGAATGAATGGATAAGCAAAATATGGAATATACATAAGGCAGAGTAAGAAGGAATGAAGTATTGACACATTTGACAATATGAGTGAATCTCAAAGTTGAGTGAAGTAAGCCTGTCACTAATTGATAAATATTGCATGATCTCACTGCTGTGAACTAAGGATATTGAACAGACTCACAGAGGTAGAGTCTGGAAGACAGTTTACCAGGATATACAAAGCAAGTAGAGAGTGGTGAGCCTATGCTCAAACTGGGTAGAATCTCTGATATGTGGATGAGGCACATTTGGCAGTGGATGGGAGTGATGGTGCAGCAATGTGATGGGGTCTATGATGATGGAGTTTGAGTGTGAGCAGGACTGGGGATTGTGGGTTGGGCCATCCATAAAGTTTGGGGAGGGCTAGAGGAAAGAACAGTGAACTCTGGGGAGGTTGATGACTATGGTTGAGAATATAATTATGAAAGTATTCTTTTTGCAACTATGGCAGGGGAGGGTCACTGGTTCAGGGTGTCAGTGGTGGGATGTATGAGGTTGAAGGGTGCACCTGGAGCATACCTCTAAGAATAGGGATGTGTTCATGTGATCTTAGAGTATTATCTTAGTGGGTGGAGACCCACACAAAAACCTATTAAATATTAAATTCTCATCCTGAGGATTCCAGCTATTTTCTCTAATAGAATGGCAAGAATCTCTAGAGTTCATAGGCAGTGCCTAATAAAAGAAAACAGGCCAATACACTAAGCACTTGACATTAATACTTGTATTTATGAACCTTTTTCTTGTAAAATTGAAACTTGGCCTAATAATATCTATTGCCTAAGAGATACTGCCTGAAAACCTTCTTGTTACTCAAATATAGCCTCTCTCTAAGCTAAACTCAGCAAATAAACTCACTATCATCTGCCCTATGTGGGACATGACTCCTTGGAATAAGCCTTCT
>JAQZBX010019729.1:0-20843 GCA_029593785.1 Cabassous unicinctus | reverse complement strand
AAACCATAATGTAAACTATAGGCCATGGTTATTAGCAATGCTTCAATATTTGTTCATCAATTATAACAAATGTACCAGACTCATGTAAGATGCTATTAACAGGGAGAAATGTGAGAGGGGGAGGGGTTGGGGTAAATGGTAATCCCCTATATTTTTTATGTTACTTTTCTGAAATCTAAAACTTCTTTAAAAATAAAGTTAAAAAATAATGTTATGTCTTTCAGTAATAAATGCAATTTTTTGTAAAACCCAGTATGAATCAACCAATTATCTTTCAAATGGTGTGTATTTTCAGATGGGTCAGTCTAAAAGCTTCCCAGTTAAAAACGTCAGTGTTCACTGCTCGGTGACAATTCCAGCATACCTTTCAGAGGGCATCATTCTGAAAAGTTAAATTTTCTCCATTTCTCTCTTTTTAAGAACACAGGAACATCTTCCAGAAAACCTATGAGTTTTTTTCTCTTGTTATATTGGCTAGAAGTTCATCACTTGCCTATCTTTATATCATTACTGTAAGAAGAATGTTATTATCATAATTGTTTTAGTCTAATCTAAATTTGATCCACGATTACATCTTTAGGTAGTGAATGGACTCAATTTCCCTGAAAAGCATGATCACCTGACACCAGAATAAAATAGAGTCTGATAGAAAGAAAATCTGTGAGCAATTAATAGTCTGTCATACCCAAGCGTTTACTGATCACCCCTTTTCTGTCCTATACCTTTTCTCTCTCTCTGTCTCTCTCTTTCTCCCTTTTACTCTTTCTCCTCTTCACCTCTACTAGTTTTTTCCCATTGCCATTTATACATGATCAATTTTCTCCATCTCAAACATATTCATTATCAGTAAACCCCCATTTTAGTGACTAATTAGGTCTTTATACCCCCTATATTTTGCAACCTTTAATTTTGCAGAAGGAAAAACTGAGGCAGAGAGAAGTTGGTGAACCAACCAAGTTCACATATATTGGTCAGAAATTAATAATGATAAACACCAATGAAATAGTAATTGATACATTTACTTTCAAAATCTTTCTTTCAATTCAACTCACAAAATATTTTCCAAGTATTTTCTGTGCATAAATACAGTTACTGGATGATTTCAATTATTATCCACTGATATTCCTTCCACTTATCTAATTTTATCTATGGTTTATTCACAGGCTCAGAAAAGTTAAATGAAACTCACTGAGTCATATAATTAGTTAGTGGAACTATTCAGAATCTTCTCCAGATTTATGTCTTTGGTTGCATTGAGGATTGAATCAAGTACCCCAGTAAAGATAAGTTCCTAATCTAAATCCATGTTCTTGATTGAATGAACTCATTTGTAAATAGTATCTTTAAAAATGTCAAATTGTGAACTCAGTTTTGAACAGGATCTTTGAAGATATTATTTAGGTATGGCAAAACTCAATGAAGACAGAATGTAATTTCCATTATTGGAAACCTTATTATGAGAGAAAGTTTAGAAACTATCGGAAATACCAGAGTCAGAGAATGCCCCAGGAGGTGACCAAAGACATGGCCATGTGACAGAGGGCTGCCATTACTCTAATGCTACCGACTCCAAGAGAGAGCATGACCTTGATGAGATGTTGATTTTGGACTTCCAATAAATGCTTATTGTTTAAGCCAACCCATGGTTTTACATTGTCATAACAGCACTGGCAAATTTAGATACATGTTTAATTTCTCTAGAATATTACCATATGCTGTTCATATAGAGTATGTTTCTGTTTCTAAATCTGAACGTCTTCTCACACTTTTCTTTCACCTGTAGGCTCTAAGAAATTCCCAGAATCAAATGCATCTTAATAGTGCTCCAGACATTTCAAGAGGTAGTAAAGGAAGTTACAAGATGTTCTATTTTCTCTATCACTCTTTCTTGAGCTTCTCCACATGGATCTGTCTGAGGAATAAGCACTGCCTGCCACTATTGGTAGAAACAAGAGCTAGTCTGAGTCAGGATTTCTCTCCCATCACATGCAGTGGATAAAACACATCATAGCACCAATCTCTGAAGAAGTAAACTAACATATTGATTAGAAAACAACCTTAGAATCATAACAGCCTGAACGTAAAACCAAGATTTAGTTATTGTTAGTATTGGGATCTTGTCTAAGTCATGTTCAAAGTTAGCATTAATTTTGTTATATGCAAAATGGAAACATTAATATCTCCTTCACTATATAATTCTCCCATAATGAGTAACCTATGCTTAGAAAATGGCTAATATTTGTTAATTCACACGGCATTTACAATTGTTTTAACTCCTTCGACCTTTTCAGGAAATCTTGACATCACTGTCAGTTATTTTAGTGATGAGATCTAATACCTTATTGAAAATTTTTTATTATTATCAATCTTGAATAAGTATTGAAGATGACAAAACTTGCTTTTTTTTTCTCCTAATTTCAGCATTCTTCCAGAATCTTATCAAATGTAGAGAAAAATAAAGCAAGCTACATGAATGAAATGAAACAATAATTGCCATAAACCTGATCAGTAGCTTCATGAGCTCTCATTTTCTGTACAGAAAGTGACAGCAGCAAACAATGAATCATTATTTCAAGCAGCATTCTAAGCACAATTCATGCATTATCTCATATAAACCCAGAACAGTCCTATGAGATTGGTACCTTATCATCCTCTTTGTACAGATATGGGAACTGAGACCAAAAGACATGGATTATCTTGCAAAACATTGCATAGTTAGTAAGTAGAAGAGACAGCCTTAGGAGGTTAGACTTGTATTCCAAAATTCTTATTCTTGTGAATAATTCCAACTTTTAATATTAGACAATAATATTTCTAGCCTGCTTGTATCTATCCTCAGGGCATCAACAGTAAAATAAAAATTTTGTATTGATCTGGATTTTTTAACATGCTTAGTCTATCTTTAATTCTTTAAGATATGTATCAGTAGTGTTGTTTTATAGCCTCTAATTAGTTCATGCACCCATACTCTCAACAGAACATTTTATACCTTATATCCCAGACTGGAGGATCACTTTCAAACTACTTCCATAAAAAGTCTGCTAATTTAGCCTAACTGGACCTTCCCCCACCCCTCCTGCCCCCAACCATGGTCATAGATGCTACAACCACAAGAGAAAAAAAGATGAACTGCTTTGGCTGCCAACTTGACTGAAGCTCTATTCTAATTCCCTGGGAACTGAAAATTCAGAATACCGTTAAGTAATATCAATTTAAATATTCCCTGAAATCACACTTAAAAATGTTGCTTAGGATAGACTCTGGGGATTCCTGAGTCTGGAACAAAACATATGCATAACCAGCCACAAATAACAGATGCTGTTTGTCTCTGTTTCCAAGCCATGCATGGACCAAAGTCGCTAAATCTAGACTGAGAACAGTCTTTCTCAGTAGAAGTCTTAAAAGAGCTGAAATTATGAACCTGGTACTCCAGGACAACTGCATTTTCTGCTGAGATCATGATGCTGGCAATCCATAATTTTTCTGATTCAACACAGTTTCCTATTTTCAGTGTTCAAAATTCGTTTCCAACTAAAATTGGCTCTATAACGTACTTCATGTAGTCACTAAAGAGCAAATGTGCACAAAAGATGCTTCTGGAGAGATTTCCCCCAAAACTTTTAAAATTTTCCCTAACTTTTCCCACTGAAGCTTAAAGCTTTGGAAATTTTGTGATTGAAGAAAGTTATTATCTGAGCTGGGATGCTTGTGGACCACATTCACAAGATGTGTGAGCTTATATGGCAAAAATAAATTCTGCTCAAGATCTCTGATTTACTGGGCAGTTTAAACAAGCATTTCTGAATCAGTAATTGAGTGAAAATATTACTATACTTAAGGTAAAAATGGATCAATTGCAAAGCAACAGTTACTGACAGGTCAGTGTTTGCAAACTCCATCCAAAGTGTTTTCTCAAGATAAGATGCATTGTCATAGACTGATCCTGTTACATGTCTAAATGTATTCAGAGAGTTATATACGACCAGTGATTAATTTATTGGTATTTTTCTCTCAAGGTGACACTAGAGTCTTCAGTTTACAGGTAAGTAGGATCTAAATGTGTGTTCTGTTATCACAGATCTTTATGAACAATGACCAAGATACATAATATTCTCATGAAAGCAGTCATTGTGATATTATGGGGCCAGATAAAAGGAATACTGTAAAACTTTTTATATAGTAAAATATATAAATATATTATATTTTCATATTTATATTTACATTTTATAAAATAAAATATATAATTTTATTATATTATTTTACTGATAATAAAGACCATTATTCTCATAAAAAAGTAGGATCATAAAATTGATTTTAAGAAAAACAACATGAAAGTTGTCCATATTCCATAATTCAAATAAGCACTTAGTCTTTATTGTCTTTTTGAGAATCATTTGTATTATGCATGTCATTTTATGCAATTTAGTTTATGTCATTTTACATTTGTATTTTTTCCACTCACTATTATACTGAAAGCACTTTTCAGCATCAATTTTTCTTAAAAACGTCTTTCTTATCCACCTGCTATTTCATAACTACACAACATATTCATTTAAATGTTCACTTTCATATAGACTTTACGGTTATTTTTACATTTTCAATATTATGGAAACATATTGTGAAATACAACATTTACACATATGTTTTCCCTATATTTCTTATTTAACCAGATTCTTAAGAGTAAGGAGTACTGGAACAAAAAACATAACCAATTTTGAAGTCTTTTTATATAAATTCATGTTTATTTCAAGAATATTTAGTAGCAAAACACGCATGCAAGCACTGGATAATAAAGCACTTGTACATCTTTGTTAATTTGCTAGTAAAAAATATTTCACATTTTAAATTTCTTTTCTTTGAGAACTCATAGAATAAAGGGTAGTTCAGATGTCTAACTGTTTTCATGCAAATTACCTTCTCATTATTTTTGCCTCTTTATTTGCAAATGGTATTTCTATAGTAACAGTTTTCTATCAAGAGTTGCAAACATATTTCCAGTTTGATCCCTGTGTTTGTATAGTTGAATCCATCAATTTTGTGCTATGCTTTTACCACCGCTTATTTTCATAGCATGCCTTTCCTATCCAGAGATCAGCTACCTGTTTATTTCTTTGTTTACTGTTATTGATCAGGTTGATGTTTTAAGTTTTTAATACATACAAGTTTATTTTTGTTTATTTCCTTATATTTGGTGTTGATATGAAAAGTAGAGTTACCTTGTTTTGGGGGTTTCTCTTTACTTTTTTAAATTACAGAAGTAGGTTTTCAGAAAAATCATGTTGAAAATATAAATTTCCAATATGACTCCCTGATATTATTAACACCTTGCATTAATATGGTACATTTATTCCATTAAAGAATATTATTACTATAATTGTGCTATTAACTATATCACAATTGCATTAGGACTCACTGTTTTTGTGATAGTAATCTGTCCTTAATAATTTTTATTCTACAGACATATACACAAGCTAAATTAACATTGTTTTGATAAATACTTACCAGTGGCTGAACAAACTTTTCTTACCTCACTGAAATATACATAGTCTTCTTTAAAATATTGTTCATATTAATGTCCTTTTAAGATTTGACCTTATCTGCTTCTAACTGAGCTTATTTGTCATCTTCACTCTTCTTCAATAGGATTTTGAATTTATTTACCAAACCAAATATTTTATTTTGCCAGATATATTGCTTTCTCCATGCAAATTTTTCCAAATACATTTTTTTAATTCAAACATTCTTTTGTGAATACTTACTTCCTTATATTCACTCAAGTTCATTTATTTTTCTCTTAAAATTATAACAAAGAATTATTTCAAGTGTGATGTTTAGGTAATATGTTTTTCTCATTATGGAGCTTTTAATAATCATGTGGAGATGTCTGGAAAACTGGATTTTTACCTTTAGGATACAAACTTTGACATAAGAAATAATGATGTTCTTTAATTCTTCTATGCCCTTTGTTATTTTTCCTGCATTATATATATGAAAATATTTGGACTCCACAGGACTATGACCTATACACAACATCACTTGGCTACTTACCAGTGAAAACAAAATATCAATATGTTCAGTCTATACTAAAGAATGTGCGCTGAACAATAAATTAATACAGCATTTATGTTCTCATATTAAAATATCTGTGCTCTGAACAGATAGAGAATGTTTCATAATCTTCCTTAAATGGAGTGTTAAATTACAAAAGAACCCTGAGATTTATTATGATAGAAGTTCCAAAAACGCTAAGTTGTAAATTTACAAATAAATTTGGTGAATATTGGATGGCATCAAGCAAGATATTCTTACAGAGGTGTTTGATGGGAATCTATGATAATCTGATGCAATTCTTTTTCGATGATGCATGAGATCACAAATCTAACTTCCATGTGTATGTTTCTGCTGTCAAGTATTCACCCAGCTTAGTTGTGTCTGAAATGTGACTTCATGATTTCTAATTTTAATTAGAACTCACCTGATGTTTGATAGTCTGCCTAAAATAAGCTAAACCTAAAAAGACTAAGAAATTCTGTAGCTTACCTCGTCAGCTCAAATGACTAAAACAGAAACACAGTGAGGCAGACACTCATGAATTTCAGACTCTGATTGCCCTTAAATGTTCTCTTTTTATTCCTCATCTTCATTGTGAGAAAAATACTGTGTCATAAATAGGAGAGGATCCATTCATGTATGATGGCAGGAAATGTGCCTTGCATGGAAACAGCCAAAATTGGTTCTTGTATGTGTATGCATATGTATAAAAGAGGGTTTTGTAATCAACAATGCATATGATTAAAAATATAGCTGTACTTAAGGCTAGGCTTTGTCTGCTTAGGTTAACATCAATGTTAACAGGGACAAATTACCTAAGAGATATATTATTTTCTTGAACAAAATTGATCTACCACTACTGCAGTCCCTGTGCTAGTTGTAGATCGGTCATTTGAGTAAACAAACACATGATCACTTGCACATGGATCATGAAGCAAGTGAACAATGTGACAGAATTCATCCTTCTAGGCTTGACACAGAACCTAGATGTGCAGAAACCCCTGTTTGTCGTGTTTACAATCATCTACTCTCTCACCATGGTAGGAAACCTTCTCATCATAGTAACAATTGCCAGCAGCCCAGCTCTCGGCTCCCCTATATATTTTTTTCTGTCCTTCTTGTCATTTCAAGATGGTTCCTTCTCTTCTACTACAGGCCCGAAAATGATATTTGACTTACTTTCTCAGAAGAAAACTCTTTCATTGGTTGCATGACTCAGCTCTTTGTTGATCATGTCATTGGTGGAGCTGAGATCATCCTACTCTCAGTGATGGCCTATGATCTCTACGTGGCCATCTGCAGACCCTTGCACTACATGATCATAATGAACTGGAGGTTGCATGGCTTTCTGGTGGTCATGTTTTGGGCTGGGGGATTTCTTCATGTTTGATTCAAGTCCTTTTCATTGTGTGGTTGCCCTTCTGTTGATCCAATGTCATTGACCATTTCTTCTGTGATCTTTGCCCTCAGCTGAAGCTTTCTCGTAATGACACTCACATCATTGGACCTTTTGTTGCTACTAACAGTGGCTTCATGTGTTTACTCAGTTTTTCTATTCTTATTACATCCTATGTCCTCATCTTTTCCTCCCTCAGAACTCACAGCTCTAAAGGACAGTAGAAGACTCTCTCTACCTGTGCCTCACATATTACTGTGGTTGTCTTATTCTTTGTGCCTTGTATATTTGTGTACATTTGGCCCATGAGCACCTTCCCTGTTGACAAAGCATTGGCTGTAGTTTATGTTCTGATAACACACATGTTAAACCCTTTAATCTATACCCTCAGAAATGCAAAGGTGAAAAATGTGATGAGGAAGCTCTGGAGCCATAAATGATATTGGGTAGCAACCCATGTAAAAAGACAAGTTAAAAACAATTCATATTTTAAGATCAAGTGTGGGTAATACAAAAGATAATGGCCATGCAGTTAGGATATATTGCTATAAGTATATATAGCCCCTTGTCATATGGAATTTTGAATGTTTCCTCTTTCAAAAAATATCAATATTTTACTAAAATGTGACTCATATCTCTTTCAATTAAAAAATTCTGTACATGTACAAATTATTGATCAACAAGGCATTGCTAATTGACATACATTTTTCGCTGTTGGAAAATCCTTTTCATTATATATTCTATCGAGAAGTTATATGAAAATATTCAAATATAGCTTATGTCATCAAAGCACAACTATTTAAAATATATTTAAAAAGGTTTATTGCTAAGAATTTTGTTGTAAATGATTTGCTTTAATTCTAGCTGTTGAACACGGCGTAGCCTTATTTTTCTGTGTGAACAGTGTCAACCAGAAATAAATTTACTTTTAGGAATCAAAGTAAGTCATTTAAACCAGTGTCAAACCAAAATTGATACAGATGTGTGGCACAATTCATGGAGCACATTTGGATTGCAATTTGCACTATTCTAAGGATAAATTATTTTCCCTATCTTAAGCCATAGGAGGATACTATACTCATCCAGGTGCAGACATAAAGTAAACTTGCATATGTAAGTTATAATATGTCAAGTTTCAGAGTGCATATTATCCAAGGAGTTGCAGCCTATACTGGAGAGATTTAGTGCATTTTTGTTTGTACAAAGGACAGTTGTGTATTGTTAAGTGAAAAATGTTATTTGTTTTTATTTAGAGGTTAAGTATGGTTTAAAATGATGTGTATGGTTGGTTGCCAAGTTGAGAAGGGGTGGGCTATTTTGGTTAGGCATAAGTTTCAACTTGGCCAGGTAATGGTACCCAATTGTTTGGCTGAGGAAGCTTTGGCCTAATTGTTACTATGAACAATGTTCATTAAACAATGAACAATGATTTAAGTACTATGTACTTAAACCATTAATAAGCTGATTGCATATATGGCTCATTATATCTACAATCAACTGAGAAGACTGACTTCAGCAATGAAAGTCTTCACATCCCATCATTTGAAGGTCTTAAAAGAAGAAGTGATAATTTCAGCAGTCAGAAGGAAGAATTTCCATCTCTATTTTGGCCAGCCAGCTTCTCTTAAAGAATTCATTGAATACCTTCATCAGAGTTCCCAGTGTGCAGCCTGCCCTATGGAATTTGGACTTGTGCAACCCCCACGGTCATGTGAGACAATTTTTAAAAATCTCATCATATTACAGATATCTCATGCCTGTTCTGTTTCCTTAGAGAACCCTTATATAATAACATATTGCATGATTTGCATATTACTAGGACTTGATTATTTTATTTTTAAAACCAGAAGTTTATATAGTAAAATTGTATTTAAGTCTCCTGACATTGATCATTCAGGATATCCTTTAGAGCATTAATTATTTTTAAATATTTCAACTACTATAATCAAAGGCATAAATGACAGAGCTTAGCTAAAAATAAAACAAGGGATAAACAATAAAGACAATGCAAAAATAATTAAAATCAGTGTAACACGGTAGAACTTTCATTCATTATGCCAATACTTATTTATTGGCTCCCAACTATATACGAAATACACCTTTCCAGGTGTAATGATACATAAGACATTATAGAACTTCCATTATAGCATGAAAATTTTTATTAAGGGCCCTATCATATAGTTAATTCTTTAACTATAATTGTGATAAACACTTTGAAGGAAAGAGAAAGGTGCAGAGATTCAAGGTGACTTCTAGGTCCATGGACCATTTCATGGTGATGATGTGATTATTTATTAGCTGATATGCCTATCCATCTTCTCCACTGCCTCTTAATATGTCAGATAATTGTTATTATTTGCAGTGTAGACCTATTTTAAAGGAATTTTATGCTCCAAACAACAAAACAAAAGCTTTCTACTGTTAGGATAAAAAAGATGCATGTATCTAATCTACATAAGAAGATAACAGCTGGCAATTATCCTGGAAAATTTTTCCTACATAGTTATTTTCAAGTAACTTCAGAAAATAAAAATTACTTCTTAATTTTTGCCTGTATCAGTCTACTGTATTCATATGGCTAAACTAGTTGTACTTGTGATTTTGAGAGGGTATTCTTATGCCTTCTTTATATCATGCTTCAAGCCTAGTGAAGCATACCTTGAAATAGTTATGTCAGTACTTAAGAGGACAGATATTCTCCCTGGTAGGTCCTAAGAGCATGGAACATTTGGTACTTTCATATACCAACTTTTATCTTGAGCTTTGCAATTAGAGTGTGTTCAAGATAGCTTCTGATTTTATTAAATTTGCTGGAATTTCCCAGAAAGTGAGAAAAAGCATCTATATGTAAAGATACAGCTACAACAATCACATAATAAGAGTCAAAAAGATGTAATGTGGAGAAAAAAGTTGCCTGAAAACCCTTATGTTGCCATTATAAAATAAAATAAACCAAGACAGTTTGTCCCAATGAAGGTGATAATTTTTTTTACCTATTCTCCACCTGCCATTGCAACTTTTTCTTTCCTTTTATTTATTCATCAATTTATTCTTCCTTGAAGTGTGGTTACGTATGTTAAAAATTTTCTCTCTAATTTATATGTGATTATTAATTATTTTTCAATTATTAATTATTTTAGAAATTCTAAGAAATGACAATATTGTATGAGGTACTATGCTATAAACTAGAAATGATATAAGTAATAAAATAGAGAAAAACCCACAGGTAAATGGTCATTCCAGCATTGATCTTATAATCTTGTCATCGAGACAGGTAATAAAGAAGAGAAATGATGAATAAAGTTATAATAGACTGATAAGTGCAATGACAACAAACAGGAAATGTAACAGAAAATTGAGGAAAAATTCTGTGGATGAAATAGAAAATGCCTTTTCTAAAGGTATTTAAGCTGACATAAAAAAGATGAGAATTACTATTATATGTGGAAGGACCCAATTATGGAGAAGTTGCTGCATGGTTCATCATGGGAACAAAGACTCAGGCACAACAGAGATTTTTAGCAAATCATCATTTTATTTCTTACACAGCACAAAAGGTTCAGAAAGATCTGTGGAAAAGAACCCATCATTGTTGTTCCCCCAGGGAGAACAACTGCTCAGGTTAGGATCTGAAGCTCCACATGCCTCACTTTGTGTAAATGAGGGATGTGTGCTGCCTCTGATTTTATTTTTCATTTTAATTATTTTTCAATAAAAAAATAGAGATTTATTAGTGCAATGCAACATAATGACATAAAGCATTCAATTGTGTCATATGGATCCTTTCAAATGTAAGCACCAGGGTATAATTATGTAGTTTTCTCACCAAGGCTTGCTTTCAACACCTACTTAATCTAATCATAAAGACTGTAAACAGAATATTACTTTTATACTGAACACTCCATTTAAAGGTAGAAGCTTTTCTAAATACAGCTCTCTTCTGGAAGGAGGGATATTCCATCAGAAAACCTACAAGTGGGATTTGTACATGCCATTCAATGCCCCATTATGCTGGTCTCACTTCTGTCCAATCAACTGTAATATCAGATTTAATGAGCAGCTAAGGATGAACCAACCCCACATCAACCCAACAGAGCATTCCTGAAAAGGATCTGCACTTAAAACAGTGTCTCATACTACCCTGGGGAACAGCTTTGTTCCAAGAAGAGGCAGAGGGGGCTAAAAGCAATTGAACCTAAAATTCTTTATCAAGAGGGTCAAGTGGTCTTGGCTGACCCACTGAGTGAGACCTACAGATCTTTCAGCTATTCTTTCTGGTGGCCTCATCTACAAGCTCCACCTGGGCTGAATGTATTGGGTCCTGAGAACCGGCAGAACCTCCCTCCATTCTGCTTCCATCTGAGCCTTGTAGTGCCCAAACAAGGAGTACATCAGCTGCCTCTTCTAGTCCAGAGTTTTCTATCCTTGCACAGGGTTTGGATTGCCATGGTAGACTGCTCTTTCTGTTTTTAGCTTCTGGGTCCTGAGACTGAGCTTGAGCTGTTCCATATACCAGGGCAATTTCTGGACGAGCTGCTCTGCCTGGATCTCAGCACTTAAGGGAGGTTCTTCTGGGGCATTCCTTTCTGGGGCTTCCCTGTCTCCATTGGCAACAGATACACAGTTCTGGGTGTTCTTCATCTCTTGCTTCTTGGAGTTTGCTTCGCCTTCACTGCATATAGAGTGTACTCCAAGACAGTGTCATTATGGTGGGATACCCTAAGAAGAGGCGAACTAGATGGGAAATTACAGTGGAAAGGCTCAGGCACCTGGAAAGGGGCCAGAAAGCCTGAACCATGAAGCCTGAAGGTGGCAATTAGAGGGGGCCACTGATGTCTCTTGAGCAACCATGTGACACATTTGCTGCTGAAGCCAACCACATGTTGATTTTTGTACAACCCACGGTGAGGGGGCCCTGACAATTAGTAAAGCCATTCATCAAGCAATCTTGTGCCCTTGCAAACAGCTAGGACTGGTTGAGATTTAACATCTCCCCCAGGCTGCTTGCCGTCTCTTGTATAATGGAAACATACCCAAAATGTGCATGCAAACAAGCAAAAATGAAAACATACAGAATACTTTCATGCATACAGGTAAAAATGAAAACATGTCAAACATCTGCATGCATTTAAACAAAAGGAGAAAAGAAGGAATTAGAAAAGGGCTGGAAGGTGTCCATTGAGTGTGCCCATGACTTCCCAGCAAAAGACTTTTCCTAAAAGTGACATTTAAGCTGAGTTTCAAATGATGAGAGATTGCTATCACAGGAAGTGCTGTTACATGTGGAAGGCCCCAACTTTGAAATTGGCTTGACAATTTCAAACACTGAAAGATCGGTGTGGCAGAAGGCTAATAGGAAAGGGACAAAATAGAAAAAAATTGAGGTTGAAGAAATGACCAGGAACTAAATCCTATAGGGCAGTAAAGACACTGGTAAGGAATTGGAATTTTATTTAATACTCTCTGAAATTCATAGTCAATAGAGTTAAGCAAACATTGGTTTTTAATTGAGGATATCTTTCGTCTAATGAAATATGTTAAAATTAAGGTAGATTTGACTTTGATGATTGCTACAATATCTTATGATATCCCGAATATTCTCCATAACTGCCAGAAAATTAAAACTATCCTTTTCATTTTTCTTTCTACTTTAGCACTAAACACAATTCCTTGCACAGCAGGTCCAATTTAAATGAATATAAGCATGTTACCCTCCATATACTCGACCTAGATTATTTTCCTGCTGTCTAATTTTCTTGTGGTCCATCGTGTCTGCTCTTTTTCCTATGTATAGATCAAAATTTTTCCTATGTATAGACCAAAATAATATTGTAAGGATAAGTATGTACAGACAAATTATAATCCAATATATGAAATCTCAACTGTAGTGAAACTCAGTGGTGTGTGTTTGCACCAAGAAACTTTTCAACACACTTGCCACATTTTGTTAGTTTCCCATGTATGAATCCTCTTTCCCAACAGACAATCCCATGAGCCACTTTTCCAGTGCCCTTTGTCACTTGGATGCAAGCATGTTATTTGGTTTCTGCCAATCAGGTGCATCTGTGGAAGTCTGTGTTGGAAAATTGTTATATGAGGCTGGATACTGATGAGGGCTCAAAAGAACTAGAGTGGATCAGAAGTCAGGGATAGTGGTAGTAGCTTTGCCATTTAGACAGTGACAACATAGCCCTGGTATAATCAGCAGCAGCAGTTCCCTTAACAGGCCAGACCTGTACAGGTGTGTGTCTACATGTGGTTTTTGGTAGATGAAAAGACTCTGTGACTCCAGTCTTTCCAAGGATTCCTTAAGCTATTTAAGTGCATATTATAAATCCTTTCAAATAAAACTTGCCAGAGATAATTTCTGTCTTCAGGTACGAGAATATTGGCTGATATACCAAACTGGACTAAAAATCTTATTTCAGTTGCCACCAAGATCAGAATGTCATCAATTTCAAAACATTCCAGTAATTTTACTCTTATAATATTTGGATGACAGCCAAATATTCAGAAAATTTTTATTAAGCCTTTAAATTGTGCCAAGCTTTGTTTTATGTGCTGCAGATGTGATACTTACTTCCATGAAGTTTGTGTTCTAGTTGTAGAAAGAGACAAAAAACAAATGAATCAGGTAAATCTTAATGTAAAATGCTTTAGAGAAAGTAGAACAGGGGATGGAATAGAGAGTTATTCAAAGAGATAGAGGATGGCTTTGCAATAGTTAGCTAAGGACGAGGGAACATTTGAATTTCAGATTGAGTGATGAGGATAATATACATATGTGAATTTCTAGAAGAGGAACATTCATGGGAAAGAAAAAGAATAAGGACAAGGACAAGGTCTTGAATGAGGACACTGTGAAGAAAGAACACCACACATGGGTGAGTGTGCCAAGTGAGGACACAAAGATGAATGCATGCGTGGGAGCAATTGTGCAGAGCCTTATGCAAAGGCAATTATGATTTACTATAAATTTGATAAAAGGGAGAGCTTTACTTCTGCTAATCAGCTTAAGGCATCTGCTGTAAGTGAATGCAAGCACTTTTATATAGGATAAAAACGGTAGATATTAAAAAGAAAAATAAGATCATGAAGAGGCAAAGTGGAACTCAATTCTGTGACTGCACCAAAGAGTTCACCAAAGAACAACTTCTAGAAAGGACCACAAAGTTTTCCGGGCAAAGATGGTGCTTGAGTGTACATGTTTTATTGAATTGCCTCTTGATTTTAATTTAGAGCTGAATTAATAATAATATAGTTAAGGTTGTTGGTGATGTCCAGGCAGAATAAAGGTGTGTGGGTAATGATACTCATCTTTGACAAAATTCTCTATCCTGTGACCATAAAAAAATCCCTCCATTACTTTTATTCATGTTCTTTTAACTCATTGCTTCACATCCCTGATCATGGCTAGAAAAACACAGTAAATTCTTGGTCTTGGGGCTCCCATGACACCAGAATTAAAGTGGAATCCTGCCACCCTGAGTCACTTTCTACCAAATCAATATATTAACATTTTTAAAGCTCTTTTCATTCTCTAAATTTATCTTGACTATTTTATATTTACTATTTATTGCCAAATTCTTTCCCCTAGAAACTGTATTAAAAATATAAGCTCTGGTGTCAAACTACCTGTGTTCAAATCTTACTCTAGAGGCTGGTGAGAAGGGATTTATTGCTTAAAGTTTACAGAGTTTCTGTTGGGAGTTTTGAAAAATTTGTGCTAATGGATAGTGCTGATGGTAGCACAACTTGTGAATATAATTAATAACAAAAATATGTGCTTGCAAGTGTTTAAACAAAAAAATTATATGTACATATATTTTCCACAATAAAAATATAAAGTAACAAAATAAAAATCCAACCTCGGGCATTCACTAGCTCTGTGACCACAAATTAGTTATTTAAATTATCCAAGCTTCAGCTTCAGTTAATCATTTGGAAAGCAGGAATAATACATGTATTTCATAAGCATCTTCAATGATTAAAAAGGGTCATGCCTGCAATGTACCTGAATATTATAGTGCATGAATACTAGCCTTATCTACAATTATTAATATTTATGCTATAGTTTTCTTATTTGTCATAAAGAAATCTTTCAACTTTGTAGCCTTTTGTTAACCTAATTTTGACATAAGAGACATTCAGGCTTTTATGATGAATTTTTTCAGAGTGTTAATTTCATCTACCTTGCATTAATTTTACTGGATTTACTCTGAGAAGTAGGTAAGTCCCTCCTTTTCTCTTAATTAAATATAAACACAAAATTGGTTAATAAATACAAATCAAAGATTTTTAAAAGACAGGTAGAAAAGGGTTACTTGAAAAGTGAGGGAAGCAACAAAGAAAATGACATTTAAATGACATACTGAGTACTGACACTTAACTGGATGTCTGCACAAATTACCTCCTCTGATTGTTAAAATAACCCTGTGAAATAGGTACTACCATGTTGCTATACACATGAACTAAGATTAAAATAAGACTAAGAACATTTGGAATGCATGTATGTCCATAAACTTGTAAGATGGAATTCATTTCTAGTTCTACTGACTCCAGAGCCCCAACTTTCCCACAACCATCTTATCCTTCTTGCCTAGAATACTTCTAAAGGTTGAAAAATTTCCCTAAGGTGAATATTATCCTTGATGAAGTTACAGCAAAAGCTACGTGATTGATCATACCAGAAAGTACCTCATTCATGTGATGAAGATGGGTCCAGGGCAAGATCCACAGAGACCCTGAGCTGGATAGAACAAGGCTTCTCCTCTCTCAAGAAGAGATACCTACCAGACCAAATCTGCCACAAATGTAAGTTGGAACAGGATCAGTAAGGATTCACTAGTGAATCTGTCAATAACAGAATGGTTCATTAGTGAATTCTAGCAAAAATTTAAAGAAAAATTGACTCCAATCTTTCCTAAACTTTTCCTAAAAATTGATGTGGAGGTAATACTTCCTTGCTCAGACTATTAGGTTAGTTTTACCTTCATATTAATTCAAACAAAGACATTGCAAAGATATCTAGAGACCAATATTTTCTGTAATATAGGTGCAAAAATCCTGAACAAAATATTAGCAAATCAAATCCATAGTATATGAAAGCATTATATTCTATGCCAATTGAGATTTATCCCAGGAATGAAATGAATGATTCAAATGTGAAAATCAGTCCATGCAATACACCACATTAATAAAATGAAGGAAATAACCACATTATCATTTCAACTGATGAAAAAAAAAGCACTTGAGAAAATCCTACCCACTTTCACGGCAAAACACTCAAAATGGGAATTGATTCTAAGACTACTCAGTGGGGAATGAATTGTCTCTTCAACAAATGAAGCTGGAATAACTGGCTATCAATATACAAATGAATGTAGTTTGATCCCTTATCTCACACCATGTACAAAAATTAACTGAAAACAGATGTAAAGACATAAATATAAAAGATAAACCGTGAAACAATAAAAGGAAACATGCAGGCAAACCTGCATGACCTTGAATTGGACAATGGTTTCTTAAGTGTAATAAGAAAAACACAAGCAACAAAAGACAGCTAGGTAAATTGGACTGCCTTGATATTTAAAACTTTTGTGCATCAAAGAACATTAAGAAATTGATAATACAACCCATGTAAAGGGAGAAATATTGGCAAATTATGTATCTGATAAAGATTTTGTATCCAGAATATATTAAAAACTTAAAAATAAATGACAAAAGACAAATGACACTATCAAAAATAGGTAAAATATTTGAAAATATGGTTCTCCAAAGAAGTTTTCCAAATGGTCCAAAAGCACAAGAAGAGATGATCAACATCACTAGTCATGGAGAAATACAATTTAAAAGTACTTTAAGATTTCAGCTCACAATCACTAAAATGGCTAATTAACATTTTTTTTAGGATTAACAAATGTTGACATGGATGTGGAGAAATTAGAACCATTCCACAATCTGATGGAAATGTAAAATTGTGCACCCATTTTGGAAAACAATTTGGAATTGTGGTATATATGACAGTGCATTTTCTCCCCTAGCCCTTCCAGCTCTTTCCCCCATTCCAAATAGTAGCAGCCTATTTAAGTAGCTAAAACAGAAAGTCTCTATAACCCATGACTGATCAACAGAACTTGTATCAGAATACTTAACCTATTTTTCAGGAAGCCTGCAATGGTATCTGTTTTCCCTGAACTGCCTGATTCCCCTATCTAATAAACCTTTCTATCAATGTATAATTTCTGCCCTGCTGAAAACATTTGGAGAACTCCAAAACAACAACAAAGCCCAGGACAAGACAGAGGCCCAGAAAGACGCAGGAATTCCTGCACACTGCATTCACCTAGGGCAGACTTTTCTGATAGAATGGCTGAATTTTAAGAAAATCTATGTCTCATTACAAGCTGTTTATAAAATCAAGAAACAGCTCTCCCAGGGAACATATAAGAGAGTTAACATCTTAAAATAGTAAAGTGTACAGCACGCATCAAAGGAGAACAGGATAAGCAAAGAAATTGGAAATGAAAGGCCATCTTCTAGAGATAAAAAAATCCAGAAAACACCTATGGAGGAGACAAAAATGTGGACATACTGAAAAAAAGTCTTTAAAAGAATGATCTTAAAAATTCTCAAAGAGATGAAAGGAAAAAAAGAGAAAGAACTAAAGGATATCAGGAAAACAATGAAAGAGCAATATATGATCCTAGTAAGGAAAAAGAAATTTTAAAAATAAACCAAGCAGAACTACTTGAGTTGGAAAGTAAAATAACTGAAATGGAAAATGTCCAGAAGGGTTTAAAGAGTAGACTGTACTTGACAGAGGAAAGAATCTGAGAACTTGAGGACAAATACCTGAAATGAGTCAGATTGAGAACCAAAATGAAAAAAAAGAGTTATAAAAAATGAAAAAAACAAGACATCTGAGAAACCATGATGCATACAAATATATGGATTATAGGAATTCCAGAAGGAAAAGAAAGGGCAGAAGAAATATCAAAGGAAATATGACAAACTTAGCAGAAGATGTCAATATGCAACACTAAGAATCTCAGAGAACACCAAACATGATAAACATGAGTAAAATTACACTCTTTCATATATTGATCACATTATTGAATGCAAAGGACAAGTTGAGAGTTCTGAAAGCTGCAAGAGAAAAACAGTGTGTTATGTTCAAGGGCATCCCAATTAGATGGAGTGCCCATTTCTCCTAAGAAACTATGTAGGCAAGAATGCAGTGGGTTGAAATACTGACAATGCTGAATTAAAACAACTTCCAACTAAGACTATTTCAAAAATGAGGGGGAGATAAAATTTTTCTCAGATAAACAAAAGCTCAGGGTATTCATGAGCACTATACCTGCCCTATAACAATGCTAAAGGGAATTCTTCAGACTGAAAAGAAAAGACACTAGAGAATGGTACAAAGTGGTATAAAGAAAAAAAATTCTGTGTTAAAGGTAATCATTTGGGTAATTCTAAATGCCTGTAATATGGTAGTGTACTGTTGGGTATGTAACTCAACTTCTTCCTACAGATGCAAAAATGCAAATGCATTAAAAGCAATGATAAATCTATGGTTTAGAAATACAATGCAGAAAGATTTAAGTGGTAACTAGTATATAAGTATGGAGGGGTGTTGCAGTTGGGCAGTTTGATGCAATTATGAATTCCAAAAATATAATTGGATCATGCTTGCAAACTATCTGTTAATCTAGGCATAATTAAGTTATGATTAGGGCATTGACTGGGCCATGACAGTAGGGCGTTAAGCCCCACCCCTTGGTGGGTGGGGAATCAAATATAAAAGGCATGGCAAGAACAGAGTTGAAGCAGTTTTTGAGAAGCAGTTTTGATATTGGAGAGAAGGATCCAGGAGAAGAGAAGCGAGCCATTTGCCTGATTGTCTACAGCTGATCTTGTGGAGGAAATAGGAGCTAAGCCCAGAGAGAAATGCAGCCCCGGCAAGAGAGGAACCCAAGAAGCCTGAATCCTGGCAAACGTCAGCAACTGTCTTGCTCCAACACGTGGCAATGAACTTTGGTGAGAGAAGTAACTTACGCTTTCTGGCCTGGTAACTGTGCACTTCTACCCCAAATAAATACCCTTTATAAAGACCAACCCATTTTTGGTATTTCACATTAGCACCCCTTTGGCTGGCTAATACAAGGGGTACAGGAAAAGCATATAGGTTTGCTATTGAAGTTAAATTTTGATGTATCAAATTAAATACAATTGTTATATATTTATCACATTAAATTTTAACCCCTTGGTAACCACAAGGCATAAAAATATAAAATATATACAGATAGAAAAGAGAAGTAACTTAATATAGTACAAAACAAGTAATCATATAAATATAAAAGTAGGCATTAACAGAGAATTGTGGGAAAAAAACATTTAAGTCGTACAAAGGCTAATTATCAAAATGGCAGTATATACCTCTATAATATCAGTTTTGAGGTTAAATGTAAATGGGTTAAACTCCCCAGTATAAAATAGAGCTTGGCAGAATGGGTAAAAAGCATCACACATCTATTTGTTGTCTTTGAAACTTGCCTTAAATTCAAAGACACAAGTAAGTTGCAAGTGAAAGGATGGAAAAAATTACATACCATGCAAGTAGTAACCAAAGGAGTGCACGGATAGCTATACTAATATCAGATAAAATAGACTTTAAGTCACAGTTATGAGGGACAAAGCTGGTTAGTGCATACTGATAAAGGGGACAATTCATCAAGAAGGTGTAACTATTTTTAATGATAATCTAAAGCAACTAGACCTAACAGACATATATAGAACACCTCACCCAATAAAGCTGAATAAGCATTCTTCTTGATTGCACATGAATTGTACTCCAGGATTTACCATATGTTAGGTCACAAGAAGAGTTTCAGTAAATTCTAAAATATTGAAAACATACAATGTATGTTCTCTGACCACAAAAGAATGAAGCTAAAATTCAGTAACAGAGGGAGAAATGAAAATCTCATAAATATGTGGAAATTAAACAACATACCCTTAAACAATGAATTGGTAAAAGAGGAAATCACAACATCTTAAGAAATATCTTGAGGTAAATGAAAATGAGAATATAACATACCAAAACTTTTGTGATGCTTCAAAGATAGTGCTGAGAGGGGGATTTATAGCTCTAAATACTTACATTAAGTAAAGAAGAAAGACTTCAAATAAGAGGGCTAACCTCAAAACTGGAAGAACTAGAAAAGAAGAACAAATTTAGCCAAGGAAGCAGAAAGAAGGAAATAAAAATTAGAAAAAATAAAAATAAAAGAGAAAACAAAAAAACAAATAAGACAGCAGAGAGAATAAACCAAACCAAAATTTGGTTCTTTGAAAAGAAAACAAAAACAAAAAAAAAAGGAAAACCCAT
>JAQZBX010019728.1:0-27245 GCA_029593785.1 Cabassous unicinctus | reverse complement strand
GATGAAGATGGGGGTGGGGATCTGAGGGAAGTGGGTATGATGCAAGGATTGAATAGTTCTGTACCCTGATGTCATAAGGGTTAGACAAACTGACACCAGTGAAGAAAAGGGAAAAGAAAAGGGAACTGTGCACACATTGTACTGACTTCAGTTTCCTGGCTTTGATATTGTACTATAGTCATGTAAGAAGCTATTATTAGTGGAAACAGGGTAAAGGGTATATAGGACATATCTGTATATGGCCAGGGAGGCAGTTGGGAGGGAATCTTCTAAATAGAATTCTCCTAAATTAATGACCTATTGAGGGAAAGTGTACAATCCATGGTATTTGCTATAATCACAGAGTTCATCAATCATTATTAAAACATTTTTCATTATTTCAATAATAGTAATAATAAACCAGACACAAAACCTCACACAAAAATACCCACCATATCAATCAATATGTTTCCCCTGCTCTACAGAGTTGCTATTTCTGGCTATTTTTGCAGTAATATTTATTAGTTTTTATGTCATTTTATTGAGATATATTCCTGTATCATGTGGTCTAGCCAAATCTGAAAGGAATGTGCTTTTTAAAAAGCAGTTAATAAGATCTTTAATGTAAAATTGTAAATCAAAAGAGAAAATAGTTTGAAAGAAATTAAAAAATTTTAAAAGAGAGTGTAAGGGACCTTTTGGTAGACCTAAGAAGTCATGGCACCATCCTACTATGGCCACAGGTCACCGTCAGGAACCTTGGCCAGTGAGTGGCTCCCCTTGACCCGGGGCTAGGTGGCTGGTGGATCTGTCTGGCAGCCATGGAAGAGGAGGCTGCTGATGCGATGGTGCATGCTGGGGTGGGGTGGGTATCAGGGAGGATGTCGGTGAGGGCTGACTCAGAAGATGTGACTTCTAAAGGACGTCCCCAGGGCTACACCAGACACAAACACACCTCTGGGTTCACAGGCTCCTGGTGTGTGTGTTAGGGGAATGGGTCCCTTTAGCCCCCTGTGGTCCTGTGGATTTCCTGGCAGAACCATGGTCAACACTGTTGACAACACCCACCCCTTCCCCTTCCCTAAAATCACCCAAGAAACCAACTTTGGGGCTGAGCCATGGAGCCCTGCATGCAGTAGGGCCATGGGGAGCTGGCATGATCCTCGGCCAAGAAAACCCTCTTGCAGGAACATCGTGGGGGTCTCCACCCAGACCCCAAATCTCTTGTGGAACCAAGTGGGTGGCATTTCACAGGCGATACTGTGGCATCTTGGTGGCAGCTGTTGGCTTACTATGCTCCCTATGAAACTGGGTCATAGATTTGCATGGGGAAATCTGCCACAATGTGCCAGAGTTTTCAAGAAAATGGATCTGACAGTCTTGTCTACTTGTTAAAACATTCCATGGGAGCATGGAAATTAGAACCTCAGGAATCTGAATGCCATTCTACACCTGGTGAAATGGACATATGATATAAAATCTTGAATATGATACATGCTTTATGGGAGACACAGAAAGAAAATAAAGAGAAAGTAGCAGAAGGAATATTCAAAGCTATAATGGCAGGAAAACTCTCAGATATAATGAAAGGCATGTATATGCACAATCAAAGAACCCAAAGAACCCCATACAGGATAAAATCACAGAAAACCATGCCCAGACACATAGGGATCACACAGTAAAATGCCATGGACAAGGAGAGAGTTATGAAAGCTGCAAGAGTAAAACAATGTGTTTTGTTCAAGTGAGTCTCAATAAGATTAAGCAACAATTTCTCAACAGAAATCATGAAGACAAAAATCAAGAAGGCAAAAAAAAAAAAAAAATCCTGAAGGAGTTTGTCACCTTTGCGCTGCCCTAGGACCAATTTTAAGCAAATTCTTCAGACAGAAATGAAAGGACACTCAACAGTGGGTCAAATTACAGAAAAATTTAAGATCTTTGGTAATGTCAACCTTTTCTGTAATTATAAATAACAGTAATAATGTATTGGGTAATAATGTATGTAACTCCGTATTTTAAAATCTCTAAAATTCAAGTGCATAAAAGTTAAAGATAATCTATGATTTGGGATATACAGTGTATGAAGACATAATAGGTAAGAATTGCAACAAAAAGAGGGGTTACAGAAGGGAGTAGGAACAGTATTTGTGTATATGGACTACAGTTAACCATATAATAAGAAAAATATTGGATTATCAATTGTAACAAAGATAAGACACTTATGTAAAATGTTAATGATAAGGAAAACTAGGTGTCTGGGGGCATCATATGAGAAGTCTGCTCATTCTGCCTGATTTTTCTGTAAACCATAAGAGGTATAATTAAAAATAAAACTGCTGCCTAAGGCAAAGAAGAACACTATATAAGGATAAAGGGGTCAATTAAAGATAAAGACAACAATTTAATATATATAGGAAAAATTATATATATGTATATACAGCAAAGCTACAAAATATATGAAGCAAATGATGACAAATTTAAGGCAGAAATAGATAGTGGTACATGACTAATAGGAGAATTCAATACACCACATTCAATAATGGGTTGACCCTTTAGACAGACTATCTATAAGAAAGAGTGGAATATACAATGTTAGAGATAAGGTAAAAAGTGGGGGATGTATGGAAATACTCTATTTTCTATCAGAATTTTTCAGGAAGCCAACTGCTCTAATAATAACATGAATATAATGAAAACAACTACTAAAATCATGGTGAAATCTGTTTCAAGAGAAAAATAAACTTTAGAAAAATTTTGGCCTACACATGAACTTGAGAACTTCCCAAAACTATCTGTCTGAGAAGATTGGAGATATTAATAAATGTGGTTTATTTTAGAATTGTAATTCATTCTTGAAAAAATATTTTCCAGATGAACCCTACTTGATGTTACATATCTAAGAGAATAAAAATGTATTCCAAAAAAATAAAAAAAGAGAGACTGTAAGGCCAGGTTAGTTTTAATATAATCCATTATAAGAAATACACCATAGAAGACGAAACATTTAAATTTTAATAATAATTCTGACATAATTAAAATCAATGATGACATAATTCTTATTTGTATATTAAAGCCCTAAATATTGAGCCCAATAATCTCTACAAATGAGATAAATACTGGTTTAGTGATTTTATTTCATTTATGTCATATTTAGTTCTGGATTATCAAATTCCTACTTGGGAATTCCTCACATCTTATTGGAATGAATTACCACAGATAACAGAAGGCCAGCTCCTTCTTTAAAGGGGCAAGAAAACTCAAAATCTTTTTCAACAGTCCTCCTGAGAAAATATTATGGACCCAGATGGACTATTTTAATTAATGAGTATGCATAAGTATGCACGAATGAAAAATGGTGCACCAGAAATATATCTCTTCAGCAGTCCTGAGTCAATTAAAAACAGGTCTATATTTTCTATGAGGAAACTTAGAGAATCCTGATCATCACACCACTCTTTCTATAGGCATCATAGCAAGGAACGAAAGAGCAAACATAGGAGAGGAGGGAGCAACAGAGAGCAAAGGAAAATGGAGAAAAATGTCCAGAAGGCCATCGCAGATCATGTACAAGGTCAATAGATACTTCTCTGCTCACTCAGAAGAATGGATTCCTGCTGTTTTTAAGTCTACCCAGAAAATGGCTATCATGGCCCTTATGCTTGGTCAAAACCACTCTCAAGGAATTTCAAATAACTACAACCAGTCAGTGTCTGACTCAGAAGAGAGGTGAATGAAACTATTAATCATTCCTACTAAGATTACTAGAGAAACCCACATGTCTGGAAAAGGAGATCCTGGGATCTCAGTCAGCCAAGGGTCAAAGAAGAAATGACCACAAAAATGAGAAAATATTTATACTTCAATGATGAGACAGTCTATTCAAACCCATGTGAGATCAGATATATCTTTGCTTATTCAGGGTTAGAAAAGCTTTTCAAGGAATGGTAAATTAGCCTGAAGGCCTTTGGTTCCAAAATGGCTTCTGACAGAGAAGGTTGAAACCAGTAGAAGCAGGCTCCACCTCATCTTTGTGGGTCCAGGGAAATTCAACTGCCTAGTGTCCCTGGTTGTTTGATGTCATAATTCAGCTCACCACTCATCCACCATGGGGATACCTGGATGGTGCGGCTTGAACATATCCACTGCCCATTGTTCTGGGCCTGGGGTCAGGGAGGCAGGTGGGAGGGAATCTTTTGAATAGAATTCTCCTAAATTGATGACCAGGCTGAATAGAACAAACAGGAATGAAATAAAAGGATATCTTCCTAGAAACAGGGTCATGAAGCTCTAATTCTGTTTTGAGATAGTGGTCCAAATATAGATGTATTATGAATAAACCAGGAGTCAAACTGATGATTATAGGGGAAAAGAATTAAACACATGAGAAGCCATGAAAAACAGACAACTTCCACACCATGCATTACATGTTGATAATGGTAGACAATGGTTAATATGTGCCAAATATACATTATGGAATGCTTTGTGGTCATAGTTTTGATGATATTATCTCATATTCTGTAACAAAACTTCCATCATGGTGTGGTGTGTTGATGGAAGACTGTTGTATGTGAAATCTTCCAATGTGCACAATTTTTTTCTAAATTCACATTTTATAATAAATGTATTCTTTAAAAAATAATAATAGTTTGGATTGGTGAAAAGTACATTAAATGTGTGATATGGGCTCTACTCAGTAGTAAGATTGCCTCAATATTTTTGAGGGGCACATATTTGGTGCCTTTGAAATAGAAAAACCATTTTTAAAATACCTGGCAAAATACAAACTTTGAAAAGGACACTTAAATATCTAATATCATTTTAATAAAAGTTTTCCTAATTATGAATGCATTATTCAAAAGATAAGTATACCACTTGAAAGTGTAAGGTATTTAGTTAGCTGCTTTGAAAAGTACAGTCTTTAAACCTGAGAGGCCTCAATGATTTCATTTAATGGTGAATGCAATTGGTACAAATATTTCTGTGCAATTTTTTATACTAATTAAATAATGGTAACTACAGTCACTGAAAAAATAAAGATAAGCTAGTTCCAAATGTTTTCCTCTGATTTTTAATCTTTGAATAAGCCCAGTTTTGATTCAGTAATTTAGAGATCTTTGTGAATTATTTCAAGAAAATGTCCTCTATTGATAGCAAGCTCTGATTTTTCTTTCACAGAAAGCATTTCTGATTCATCTCAGTAGCAGTTTGATACTATTGATGAATTCCAGAATGAAATATTGGATTATGTTGGTAAACTAGTCTGTTCCTCTGGGCATGATTAAATTATGATTAGGGCTTTGATTGGGTCACCTCAGTCGGGTGGTGAGACCCTGTACCTTGTTGTGTGGGGACTCAGAGATAAAAGACTTGGCAAAGGACAGAGTTGGAATTCTGATTCTGAGTTTTAATGCTGGAGCCCACAGAAGTAAGCACACAGAGGGGTTGGGTCATGAGAAAGGAGAGAAGGCCCCAGGAAGAGATGAGCTGTTCACCTGATAGTCTACAGCTGGCCTGTGGGGTGAGGCAAAGCCTAGAGAGCCTCATAGCCTACACCTGAACTTGTGGAGATAGCAGCAGAGCTGTCCCCAGAGATAAGCAAGCCCTGAGGAGAAAGGAACCCAGGAAAACTGAACCCTTGCAGTTGTTGGCAGCCATCTTGCTCCCACATGTCTTAATAAAGTTTGGTGAGGGAAGTGATTTATTCTTTATGGCCTGGTGGGCTTCTACTCAAATAAATACACTTTATAAATGTCAACCAATTTCTGGTACTTTGCATTAGCACCCATTTGGCTGACTTATACAGAATTTGGTACTGAGGAGTAGGGAAGTACTTTTGCAATTACAAAAATGCTGACATGGTTTTATAAATGGGTAATGGGTATTTTTTGTAGGAATTGTGAGATGCATGGTAGAAAATACCTACATTGCTTTGAAGATACTGTTCATAGTAATATGGACTCTGAAGAGACTTTTTATGGTGCCTTAGACGTAAATGATGAAAGTATTATTGGAAACTGGAGGAAAGGTGATCCATGTTTTAAAGTTGCAGAGAACATAGCAAGATTAAATACTGGTGTTTAATGGAAGGCAGTATTTGAAAATGGTGAGCCTGGACATTTAGCTGAAGAACTTTCCAAAGTAAACCCAGAGAATGTGGCTTGGTTTCTCCTTGCAGCTTATAGCAACATGCTAGAAGAGAGAAATATGTTAAGGACTGATCTCTTGGGAACAAAGCAAACAGAAACTGATTCTAGAAATTCCAAGCTTTTGGAAATCAAGCTCCCAGACAATAGTGTCCCATTTGAGGACTTAACTCAAAACTTGCATCTTGTAAATCAAGATTGAAGATGCAGTTATCTCAAAAAGCCTTGTGGAAAGTCTTACTCTCTGGTGGCTTAGACCCATGCTTCCTGCAAGCTAAACCAACAAACTTTTTGAGAGAGCTACATGATCAAAATTGCTGTCAGCCTGGAATTAAAGGGACATGGAAAGGAGAGATTGAAGGAGAAAGAGCTTTAAGAGGAAAACCATGGAAACCAAGATCTGGAATTAAGTCATCACCTTGGGGCAAGAGAGGAACCCCACCCTTGTATATAGAGGGTAGGTTTCCCCCAGCAGTTGAAGAGGGTGGATGTTCACACCCAATTTTCTGGGAGAGGTTTCCTACCCCAGGGTACAGAAAGAGTGGAGCACATCCCTCAAGGATTTGGATGGTTAAGGTCAGCATCACATAGGTCTAAAAGAGGTGCACCTGCCTCCATGGATTAGGAAGGACAGGTGGCCAACTCATTGCTCTGAGAGGGTTGAGCCTTTATGCCAAAGGATGAAGGGAATGTTGTCTTCATGTCACTGTACTAGGGGGTTAAGACTCTAATCCAAAGATTGGGTAAGGTGTGGCAATCACCCCAACACTCTTGGAGGATGAGGTCTAGAGCTTGGTCAACACCCAGAGGCTTGATGAGGGTGGAACCAAGAAAATGGCCATGGGGCAAGCCTGTGGAAAATGAGGGTCCCCATGAAGTCCCAAGGAGAAGAAACCATCATCTTAAGAATGACTCTCAGATTTGAAATGGAATGGAGGATGCCCTGCAGGTTTATTGAACTGTAGAGTACCTGTGACTCATGTTTCCCTCCCAATTTCTCCTTATGATAAAGGAAAGGTTTATCCTTTGTCTGTCCATTTGTGTATTGGAAGCAGATAAATGGTTTTGTAAGTTTCAGAGGTCTACAGCAGATGGGACTATGCCTGAAGATGAACTCTATTTCTTTGAACTTATTATGATATGATTTTGTACTTGTATTGTTACTGATACAAGATTTATTGAATATTGTAATGTCTTTTTGGAATTCAGAGGATAGAGTGTAGCAGTTTGATATTATTGATGAATTCCAAAAAGAAATATTGGATTATGTTTGTAAACTAGTCTGTTCCTCTTGGCATGATTAAATTATGATTAGGGCTTTGATTGCATCATATCAGTAGGGCATTGATTTTCTGCCCCTTGATGGGTGGGGACTCAGAGATAAAAGAAATGGCAAATGAAAGAGTTGGAATTCTGATTCTGAGTTTTAATGCTGTAGCCCATGGAAGTAAGCACACAGAGGAGCTGGGTTGTGAGGAAGGAGAGAAGGCCCCAGGAAAAGAGATGAGCCATTTGCCTAAGTCTACAGCTGGCCTTGTGGAGAGAGGCAAAGCCTAGAGAGCCTCATAGCCTATGGATGACCTTGCGAAGATAGCAGAGGAGCTGATCCCAGAGACAAGCAAGCCCTGGGAAGAGAGGAACCCAGGAAGCCTGAACCCTCACATATGTTAGGAACCATCTTGCTCCCACATATGGCAATAAGCTTTGGTGAGGGAAGTAAGTTATGTTTTTTGGCCTTGTAACTGTGGGCTTCTACCCCAAATTAACACACTTTATAAAAGCCAACCAATTTTCTGGTATTTTGCATTAGCACCCTTTGGCTGACTAATACTGTCTCATATTTCTTTGAGTTTTTTTCATGTATATAGGGATTGTGATGTTGTTACCCATATGTAAATAACTGCTGTTATGTCTCAGTCTACTTGTTTGAAAGCAGTTGAAATAAAATGAAAGTTATTCTTACAGTAAAAAACAAGGTTGACAGGGCACAGGCAAACTCCCTAACAACAACCCAATGCCCAATCCCCAATCTCAAATTCTGACCCAATGGCATGCAGGTGACCCTGCTCCCACCAATGGGGAAAAACATGTATAGGATGAACAAGGACAAAAAGCCCAATTTGACTATTCCCTAGATGTCAGACAGAGTGGCTCATAATAGTCAAGGGATGCATGGTACAGTCTAAGAGGTACAGCCTTCCATCTCATTGCACCCATGAACAGAGCCTCCAAATTTAAAGAGAAAAACATGGAAGACCTGAATAGAGAAATAGGCAAATAAAAAACTTTCATGTGTGGCTATCAACACACTGTCTTTGTAAATGCATTTTTTAATGAAGTGTACAATTCATACCTGAGTGTACAGCAGCATTACGTGTATAGTAAAATTTGGAAACTTACAAAATATATTTTTGTAACATGATACAGGTATCCCATACATCAGCCTCCACCAACTCCTTGCTTTGTGGTGATACATTTGTTACAAATTTGGCAAGAGCATCATGAAAATATGATTAGGAACTGTAGTCTGTATCTCACATTGGGTGTATTTCCCTCAACCCACCATATTTTTTTCAACAAATCAATTTTATAGAGACTTAATAATGAAAAATTTAATTGAGGCAAAGTGTACAATCCATGGTATTTGCTATAAACACGGAGCTTTTTGTTCTTCACTTTAATCATTATTAAAGCATTTTCATTATTTCAATAATAATAATCAACAAAAACCAGACACACAAACTCACACAGAAAAACCTGCCCTCCCAATCTCTCTGTTTCTTCTGCTCTACAGAACTGCTTTTTCTGGCTCTTCTTGCAGTAATATTTATTAGTTTTTAAAGCAGATTTGTTGCGGTATTCCCATACCATGTGGTCAAGCCAAAATCTAAAAGGAATGTTTTTTTAAAAAGCTGTTAATAAGATGTAAATTTTTAAAACAAAAGAGAAAAGAGTTTGAAAGAAACCATAAAATTTAAAAGAGAGTGTAAAACCAGATTCATTTTAATATAATCCATTAAGACAAATACAACAAAAGGGAAGAAACATTTAAATGTTAATTATAATTCTGACATAATTTAGATCATTGATGTCACAATTCTTACTTGTACATTGCAGTCCTAACTATTGGAACCAGTAGTCTCTAAGAATGATAGAAAGAACTGGTTTAGGGATTTTATTTTCATTTTTGCCATACTTAGTTCTGGATTATCAAATTCCTATTTTAGAATTCTTCAGATCTTATAGGAATGAATAACCACAGCTTATAATAGGCCAACTCATAGTTTTATGGGGCAAAAAAACTCAAAATCTTTTTCAACAGTGCTCCTGAAAAATCATTATGGACCCAGATGGATTATTTAATTAATGAGTATGCATTAGTAAGCACAAAAGAAAAATGATGTACCAAAAATATATCTCTTCTGCAGTCCTGAGTCAATTAAAAACATGTATTTATTTTCTGTGAGGAAACTTAGAGAATCCTGATCATCTCACCACTCTTTCAATAGGCATCAGAGCAATCAACCAAAGATTGAGTAGTGGAGTGGAGTGAGCAACAGAGAGAGAAGGAAAATAGAGAAAAATGTCCAGAAGGACATTGCAGATCATGTACAAGTCCATTAGAGCCTTCACTGCTTAGAAGAATGGATTCCTGCTGTTTTTAAGTCTACCCAGAATATGGCTAGCATGGCCCTTATGCAAGGTCAAAACCACTCTCAAGGAATTTCAAATAACTACAACCAGTCAGAGGCAGACTAAAAAAAGTGGTGAATTAAACTTGTATTCAATCCTAATGAGATTACTAGAAAAACCCACATGTTTGTAAAAGGAGCTCCTCAGATCTCAGTCAGCCAATGGTCAAAGAAGAAATGACCACAAAATGAGAATATATTTACATCTCAATGATGAGACATATTATCCAAACCCACATGACACCAGATATATCCTTGCTTATCCAGGGATTGAAAACCAATTCAAGGAATGCTAAATTAACCTGCAGGCACTTGGTTCCAAAATGGCTCCTGGCAGAGGATGCTGACACAGCAGGAGAAGGCTCCACCTCATATTTGTGGGTCCAGGGAAATAAGAGTGCTTGGTGGCACCAGTTGTCTGTCACTGCAATTTGGCTCACCCCTCCTCCACCTTGGGGATCCTTGGTGGTGTAGGCTGAACATATCCACTGTCCTTTTTTTTGGGACTGGGGGGCAGTGGGTAGGAGGGATGGAATCTTTTGATGAGAATTCTTTTAAATTTATGGCCAGGCTGAATTGTATGTCTTCCTAGAAACAGTGTTATGAAGCTCTAATTCTGTTTTGAGGTAGTGGTCCAAATATAGATGTATTATGAATAAACCAAGAGTCAAACTCATGATTATGGGGGAAATGTAGTAAACACATGAGAAGCCATGAAAAACAGGCAACATCCACACCAAGTGATACATGTTGATAATGGGAGATGATGGACAATGTGTGCCAAATATATGCTCTGGACCATGCTTAGTGGTCATAGTCTGATGATATTATCATATAATCTGTAACAAAGCTTCCATCATGTTGTGATGTATTGATGGAAGACTGATGTATGTGGAGTCTTCCAATGTGCATGACTTTTTTCTAACATCACATGTATAATAAAAATATACTTAAAAAATAATAGTGTAGGTTGGAGAAAATTACATTAAATGTATGATATGGACTCTACTCAAGAGAAAGATTTTGATGATATTTTTTCATGTACATATTTGGTGCCTTTCAAACAGAAAAAGCATTTTTAAATACCTGGCAAAATACAAACTTTGAAAATTGCTGGTAAATATCTAATATCACTTTAATAAATTTTTTTCTAAAATTAATACATTACTCAAAAGATAAGTACACCACTAGAAAGTGTAAGGGATTTAGTTAACTGTTTTGAAAAGTATAGTCTTTAAAGAGGCCTCAGTGATTTCATTTACTGGTGAATCCAATTGGTATAAAAATTTCTGTACAATTTTTAAAATTAATTAAATAATGGTAACTACGCTAACAGGGAGAATAATGATAAGCTATTTCCCAATGTTTCTCTTTGATTTTAATCTTTGAATAAGCCTATTTCAATTCAGTAATTTAGATATCTTTGTGAATTAATTTATGAATCTGTCCTCTATTGATGCCAAGCTCTAGTTTTTCTTTCACATAAAGCATTTCTGATTTGTCTCATTATTCTTTGAGTTTTCCTAATATATATAGGGATTCTGATGTGGTTACCCAGATGTAAATAAGTGCTGTTATGCCATATTCTACTTCTTTGAAAGTATATCAGATATTTTCCAGACATCCCCCCAAAATTTCTCTCTCTTTATTGTGTTGTTTTAGGATACGTCTTGCTTGTGGTATCCAAAAAATTCCAGTGTTGTGGATGCCACCTCCAACCACTGCCACAAAACTTAACTTGCCAAGATTAACTTGTGGAGGGTTTTATCTCAGTGATTTCTGCCACCAATTTCCTCAAATATTCCTTTCCACAAGCCTGAAGTTAAAAAATGTAATGAAACACTGAAATGAAAACCAATTTTCTTGGTTTTACAGCCACATCAGAAGAAAAGATATTTTTAAAATGTGTAGAGGACTTTGTTTCATAAGTCCTTAAAAATATTCAAATATCTTACTGTAGCATAAAATATCATCTCTCAGTAGTCTAACTTGCATAATGAGTCAGAAAAAGTAACACTACAACTTTATACTTTGACCTTTTGTGTTTTCATGTGCATGTGACCTAGTTTCATGGTCAATAACGAGCTTCCTGCCAACAAGCCAAACAAATAATTTATTCTTCAAAAGGGCCAACATCTGTTTCATGTATTTACTTTTTGTATTGCATATTACAATGGTAATAACAAAAGCCTGTTTCTTCCAAAAAACCATAAAACCACCAGAGCTGGTAAAATGAACACACACAAATACATCCAAACAATTGGCATAAGAGAAAAACTAGCAAACATTGGCTGACCACCTTCAAGAGTGGAAACACCAAGGTAAAGGATATAGAAAGAAGAAGGAAAGCACCTTTAAACCATTTCCAGTAGCAAAGAATAGGGTAAAATGAAAAACCAGGAAATGTTAACATCTGTTAAATTCCAACAATTAAATAGATTTTATTGTGACATGAATTTGATATTTTTAAAATGATCCTGAAATGGATATAAAGATCTGACCATCATTGACCCAATTTCAGAGAGAAGGGTCAGCTTCATTTCCCAAAGAGGAAATCAATGGAAAACACATTTATCCGTGACCATCTACCCACATCACCCCCAAGTTTCAGGTCATTTTCCAAGTGCCACCCCCACCATCACAGAACCTGAAATGAGTGCCAGCTGGAGAGACAGCCAGACTTGAGGCTGTGAGTCTGTGTCAGATGGGTGCACAAGGGTTCCCACAAGGTATTCTCCAAGTACACACTTCCCAACCCCCACCCCCAGGGAGGAGAGGTGCCATCACACTCCCTATCTGTTCTGTTGGTCTTTGGGCACCCCCTACAGTCTGCTTTTGTAGGGGAACACAACATTGACCCTCTCCACCTGGGTAGTCTTGGGGGTGTGTGGCCCCATTGTGGGTGGTGCAACCCTTTGTCTTCAGCCTTGGTGGGTTTTGGGCCTGCTGGTGTTGGAGGATGTGTGGAGCCCTGGTGCCCATGATTCTGTGGCCTGTGGCTGGGGGTGGAAACCAAAGTGAGCCTGCCTTCCAGTCATCCCTCCTAATGCACCAGACAAGTGAGTGAAGCCATCATGGCTTATGAAACCTGACCTACCACCACCTGAATTCCATCAAGTATCCCCAGTGATACCACATGCAGATGAAGAATCACCAAAGTATTCCAACGAGTATGATGGTGAAGATGGGTAATTGTACACAGTCAATGTTACAAATAATACAAAAGTATAAAAAAGGCATACAATTACTATAATAGCTAGTGAATTTTTCTATTATATGTTTGTTCTCTTAAAACATTGATATATGGAAGAAGACTAAGATCAATCTCCTGTAGAGATCAATATATAGATATAGATAACACATGTATATATATTGATTACTTAGATCATTTAATTAGTTTGCACATAAGAAAACATTTGCCAGTGACCTTCTCATAGAAGTTAGAATGGGGAGCTCATACACAAAAGTGAATTTTAATTTTGACTTTATACTCTTTTCACAGTATGTTCCTAAGACTGCTCCTTTGTCCTCCAATCCATATTCTCTGAAAACACTCTCCCTAAGCATCTCTGATCCGTCTCTTGGCTTCATTAACTGATAGATATTTCATAGAAATTTTTCTAGAAAGGGGACTCTTTCCTCTCAGTTATGGGAAAGTTGTCTGAGCAGTTTCTCTAATCAATCCGTCAGGTAGTGTTGGATTGATTTTGATTCTGTTTCTATGGATTCTTTCATGATTTTTATCCCATTCCCTACCTCAGTGTGTAAATAATTTTGGGACAATGGTGACAAAGTATGCATTTCTAGATAAACATTTTATTTATTAGAGCACTCAACCAGTCTGATAGTCAACAAATAATCATTTTAATGGTACCATTCAAGAAAATTGAAACTACTCAACTAGAACATCCAGCTATCCTTAATGGTCTTAACAACAATTCAACCCAAATATGAATTGCCTTAAAATTTGCTTATGATTTACAAAAAAATGGTAAATGTGGAAGTTTGCTGTATTTGAGAAATTTAGTTTTAACAAATTTATTTTCAACAAATTGCTAGTAGACAATGTGCTGTGTTCATTAATTGTGATGAAGCCAACATTTTAGAGAAAACAATTTTGTAGATGCAAAGGTAAAACACATGTCCTTATAGAATCCAGTGTTTAGAGTGACCAGTTCACTGATTCTGAGAATTACATTCATACATTCACCTTCTGCAAAAATTTGAAGTAAACTAACATAAAGCTAGCAATGTGCATGAATTCATTTCTCTGTTTTCACAAAAGTTTCATGTTGTTTCTTAGAACCTTTTGATCAAGGAACTTCATTTATGGCTGCATTCTATTCCATTTAAGCACAGTTTGAAATGACATTTTTTCTTTGTGTCCATTTCCTCCTGAAACCTTGTTTACACACACACACAAACCATCTTTTATGTCTAAGAGCAGTAGATGATAGCAAGAGTCCTTCCATGGGCCCAGTTCTGCCTCACATTGAGCACTTGGGCCTGGGGATAATTACTGAAACTCTCTGTGTTACTTCATCTGACAAGGAAGGAAAAAGATGAGTCATTGGCTTTAAACTTCCTAGTTTAAAAAAAAGACCCATGACAAGTGAAAAAGCCAACCTTAAAAAGTCACATATTGGATAATTCCACTTATATATCACTCTTGAAATGACAAAATTATAGAGATGGAAAACAAATTGGTGTTGCTAGGGATTATGAATGATGAAGATGGGGCTGGGGATCTGAGGAAAGTAAGATGTAAGGACTGAATAGTTCTGTACCTTGATGACATAGTTGTTAGACAAACTGACACCTGTGAAAAAATGGAAAAGAAAAAGAACTGCACACACATCATGTCAATTTCAATTTCCTGGCTTTGATATTGTTCTATAGTCATGTCAGAAGCTACTATTAGTGGAAACTGGGTAAAGGGTATATGAGACATCTCTGTATAATATTTTTGCAAACTCCTGTAAATCTATAATTATTTCAAAATAAAAATAAAAAAATAATAAATTGCATTGCAATATACTGCAATGAAATGATATCAAAATAAAAATACTATTTATGAGAGCATCAAAAATATATCTATGAATCTGAAAGATGAACAAGTTCAGTACATTGACCACTTATTTTAAAAAACTTTATAAAAGAAAGGAAAAATAAACAAATGGAGAGGTAGACTGTGTTAATAGACCCCTACCACAGTATTGGTAAGGTCTCAGTTCTACCAAAATTGATTTATACATTCAATTCAATCCAAAACAACATCCCAACAAGTTATTCTGAAACTAAGGAGCAGATTTAAAAATTTGTATGGAAATGAAAAGAATTTAGAACAGCCAAAAATCTTTTGAAATAAAAGAATAGATTTAGAAGACTTAAACCACCTGATATCAAGATGTAATTTAAAACTCCAGTGCTCTAGAACATGTGACTTTGGCAAGTAAAGAGCCAAGTCAATCCATGAAACACAATACAGAGACCAGAAATGGCCTCATACTTATGATTAATAGATTTTTAGCAGATATGCTATGACAATTCAGTGGAGAAAGTATGGGCTTTCCAATAAATAGTGTTCAATCACATGTTGATAACAGACTGGAATGAAAAGCATAAACTCTAAAAGTTTCATAAGAAAACTTAGGGGAAAATCTTCATGTTTTTAACTTAGGCAAATATTTCTCAGCTATGGCAGCAAAACCACAAATTCTAAATAAATAAAATAGGACTTCATCAAAATGAAGAACTTCTGTTATTCAAAAGTCACCATTAAGAGTATTAGAAAGTAAGCCACAGACTCAGAGATAAGTTTTGAAAATCATATATCTGTTAAATGACTTATATCTGAAATACAGTGAGAGCTCACAGAACACTAAAATAACAAAATAATAGCTAAAATATTGAAACACCTTAACAAAAAGACAATACATTGATGTCAAATAAGAACCTAAAAAAGATGCATGAATCCAATAGTCTTCAGGAAAATGTAACTTAAAATCATAACTCATCAACTCAAATGGCTAAAATTTAAGAAGACTGAACATACCAAGTGTTGGCTGGTATGTGAAGGAACTGGAACCCTCACACAATGCTGATGGGAATGTAAAATGATACATCTGCTTTGAGAAAAAATTTCAGTTCCTTACAAAACTGAAAAACACTGTTATAAGGCCCAATCATACAGAGAAAGACAGTTATATGTGGGTCTGGTCAGTGGGATCCACAGATTTTCTGTAACTGCATGGAAATTCAAGCAGGGCCCCAAAAGGGGGCCCAAAGGGAGCCCAAACTGGAAACTAAAACCCAAAATTTTACTTCATTGGAGATACAAACCATACTTAAAAGATTTTGTTCAAGAAGACAAGCAGAAAGGGATAGATTGTTCATGAGAATAATACAGGTCTGCCCCTGTCTTCCTAGAAAAAATAGGGAGAGGTAACTGACTAGTAACACTAGAGACTTTTAGCCCCTCCTCTATTTACATTTATAAAGGAGGAAGACAGGCCTGTCCAGAGCTGGCTGATAACCAAGGCAGATGCCCACAGGCAAACAATTCATAAGGTCGGATTTTTACTTAAAATGATGGAGATGATGCTTGTGAAGAGTATTTCTTTGACCTTTTAGATAGAAAAGACCCAGAGTGCATCTTCCATCCTGGGGAGGCTCCTTTGACTTAGAGTCAAGGAACATTTTTTAACTGGGAAACCCCTCTCTGCAAGTTATCAGGCAGGATTGCTCCACCAAGGCTTCTACTAACAGTAAGGCTACAGATCAGGAGAGCTATTGGCAGGATATGAGATGGTCTCATATTAGTCACAGATTCGGCCTAGGCAGCCACCATACAGGGGGCCACACAGCCCTTTCCCTGAAGGTCCCTTACTTCCTCTTCCTGCATATTAAAAGCCCACTCTTTCCTGCCGCCCCGCCCCCCAGGATTTCTGACTATTGGAACAATTCTTATAAAACAGCAACACCTAGTGGTAGCCCCTTGTGCTCTTACTTTCCCCCATAGGTCTTTTATTTTTTTCATATATATTTTAAAAGATGCTTAGATTACATAAATGTTACACAAAAATTACAGGGATTCCCATGTGCCCCACCTCCCATACCTCCCATAACATCCCACATAAACATCTTTCATTAGTGTGGCACATCACCTGCAATGGATACACACATCCTGGTGCTTTGCCACTAAGCATAGACCACAGTTCACATCGTAGACCACACTCTGTCCCACACAGTTCTGCATGGTATACGCTGATATAAAATGGCCTATATCCGTCGCTGCACTGTCACTTAGGACAACGCCCAAGTCCTGAAAAAGCCCCTGTGTTACAACTGCCCTTCCCTTCCCCAACCTGAAAGTGTCTAGTGACCACTGGCTCCACCTCACTCTTATAATTTCTTCCATTGCTTGAATCATAATATGTATACAACAGGATACCATTAAGTCCACTCTAGTCCATAGCTCTTCCCCCAATCCTGAGGGGACTGGAATGGTGATGTCCACTCCACCTCCAAGTAAGAGTGGGCTTGTATACCATGCATATGGTGGATGGGATTATCCTGCTGCAGCTGCAGGCCCTCTCCATTCCCTGGGATGGCCGTTGTCCATCATCATCTCCTCACTAGGTGACTTGGGTGAGTCCATTGAGCTGTAGAGTAGGAGTTGCAGCTCCACTGAGATTCCAGGCACAGCTGGCACATAGGCAGGCCAGAGGCTCCAGTCTCTGGAAGTACACCTACAAACTCCAGCCTCATATATAGGTTTGAATAGAAGGGACTGATGGACCATGTGCAGGGAGGACTTATTTGAGTCCAACTCTGTCACTCTCAGGAGCACAGATTCCAAAGTAAAGCCCACTATAAGGCATTAATCTTTGGGGCTATCCCCCCTTATATAGGACCTGGGTGTCTCAAGAGCCCTCAAGAGCCCCTCTGTGTGAGGTGATATCCACTTTGGTGTTCTATGAGGTCATACTGACGTGTGTGTAAGCGTTACCTCTGGGATGACCTCCAGACTCTCTTTGAAGTCTCTTAGCCACTTGAACTCATTTGTCTTTACCTTTTCTCCCTTTTATTCAAGGTTTTTATCCAGTCGTGTTTCCAGTTGGCACATGGTATTAATCCCTTGTTGCCAGGGAGTCTCATCCTCGGGAGTCATGTCCCACACTGGGAGGAAGGTAATACATTCGTATGCTGAGTTTGGCTTAGAGAGAGACCACATTTGAACAACAAGGAGGCTCTCAGATGGCAACCCTTTGGCACCCCATAACAGTAGGCCAAGTTTCAATTACAAGAGCAAAGACTCATAAAACTAGTCCTCAATAACAAGAACCCATCAGTGGACCCTCCTCCTTTGCCAGACACTGACCCTGCACTCAGGGGACTGTTGCTGCTCCCTTGGAGAATGTGGCAGAGCTCTCCAGGCTGGGAATTCAGTATTCCCTCATTTACTGAGTGATTGTCTACCCACCATGACCATGCCCCATCCCTCCATCATTTGAACAATTTTATGTATCTTTCATGTATATTCAGATGAACTTACTCCCATGCATCCCCCATCCCAGACACCCCCCACCAATGATCCTCTCCAGCCCCCATTGTAACCCTTCTGTGATCTAAACCTTCCTTGAAGATGAAGCCCATATAATAATCAAATACTATTAATAGGAAAATGAAATAATAATGATAAGCTTAAATGCAAGAGATAAAATACAAGGAAACTCAGGAAAAAAAACTAAAAGTAAAATATAATTAACTGATTGGGACATTCAAAAAAAATCAGAGAAAACAAAAAAAAAATTTTTAATTATTTTTTATTTTTAATTTTTTTTCCTTTTATCACTGCATTATCGGATGTGGTATGTACCGTGACACCTTTCCCTTTTCATTCCCCAGTGACTTCCATATTTTCATTTAATTTTCAAAGAAGTTTTAGGTCACATCGAAGTCACACACAGAATACTAAAGATTCCCATCTACCCAACCTCCCTCCCCCTTCCCCACGGCAAATTAAACCTTTTTTTGTGCGTGTATGGTAGCATTGTTATAACTGTTATACAGATAGTGAACCATAGCTACTAAACATTGTCAATGGTTTACAGTATAGTTTACAATTTAGACGGTACAGTTTAATAATTTTTGATGATATTTACCATGTCCTGTCCCCCACAGGTCTTGATGATAACTTAACACCTTGCCTGGAATACACATAAGCCCTGACAATGGCATATATAAACTCATAGCTGGCCACCATCTGCCTTTCCCCCTAACCTGGGGATTTGTGGTCTCTGCACCTTTCAACAAAGGGAGTTGTCAGCACCAGGCATTGGCCATTGGCTGGGCATCCTGGGGATGCCCGTCACCATCCTCTTTCATCAGGCCTTCCCAGCACTTTCTCAGCCAGGGTCAGATCCCAAGCAGAACTATATGGAAGGGAAGTTGTGGTCTTTGTCCCATTCCCACATATGTCACCACCATGGACACCCTGCCTAAAATACCAATTGAAAATTACAGCCCTGAAAGCATTTAACATTTAGTTGGTCTTTATAATCATGTTCAGAGTTGAGAACCTTGTAGTCTTCCATATATGGCCAATAGATTTTCTGTAGATATGCTAAGACAATCCAGTGCAGAAAGCATGAGCTTTTCAACAATAAGTGTTCAATCACACATGATCCAGCCACCATCATGCTGGTGAGAACAGACACCCCCAAGATCAATTGGGACATCCTAGAGTCAGAGAAATGGTTACCTATGAGTCTCCATTACTGCATGGAAAGTCAAATAGGCCCTGAAAGGGAGTCAAACTGGAAAATGAAGTTGAAATTTTTATTTGATAACACTTAACAATTTTTTTCAGAGGACAAGGAACACCAAACAACATCATTAAAAACTGATGAAATTGACTTGATTAAAATTAGAGACATTTGTTCAAAGACACTGTTAGAAAGAAGACAAGCCACACATTTACAGAATATATATGAAAATCTCATATATAATTAAGAGCTTGTATCCAGAATAGAAGAGAACAAAACTCAGCCATAAGACTACAAATATTCCAATTAAAAAATGGCTAAATGATCTTAATATTACCTCATTAAAAAGATACATGGGTGGAAAACAATATAGGAAGAAATGCTTAACATGTTAGTCATGAGAGAAATGCTAATTATAACATCATATGATACAACTACACACTAATTTGAAAAAAAAAAAAAGAGAATGCCAAATAGTGGCATGAATGCAGGACAAAAAGAACTCATATTTATTACTCATGTGAATGCAAAATAAAACAATACAGCCATTTTGGAAGATAATGTCAGTTTCATATAAAATAAATCATACACTAACAAATGTTTCTGTAACTATACTTCTACATAGTTACTCAAGTGAGCAGAAATTAATTCCATAAAAATCCTGTACAAAAATATTTATGCAGCTTTGTTCTAGGTCACAAAAACTGGAAAAAATAAAAATATTCATCAACAGGTGGAAAAAAGAGGGAGGTGAGGAGAAACTGCAGACTGGTTGGCAAGAGTAATTGGTCCCTCTCATCCCAGAAAAAAAGAGAAAGAGAGGTAATTGACTAGTACCACTCAAGTCTCTGAGCCCCTCCCCTATTTATATACAAAAGGAGGGAGACAGGCCTCTCCAGAGCTGGCTGATAGTCAAGGCAGATGCCTTCAGGCAAACGATTCATAAGGCCAGGTTTTTACTTAAAAAGATGGAGATGATGCAATGGAGAGAGCACTTCTGTGAGCCGTGCCATAGAAGAGACCCTGAGTGCCTCTCCTGCCCTGGGGAGGCCCTTTGACACAGTCATGGATTTTTTTTTAGTGGGAAAACCCTCTGCCCAAGTTACCATGTAGCCTGGCTCAACCAAGTCTTCTACTACTAGCAAGTCTTGGGCTAGGTGAGCTATCAGCAGGATGAGAGACGGTCTCACATCAGTCACAGGTCAGGCCCAGGCAGCCACCCTACAGGGACCCATACAGCCCCTTTCCTGAAGGGTCCCTGGCTCCTTATCCTGCATAAATATCCCAGTCCCCTGCCCCTCTGGGAACTGTGATTATAGGAACAATTCTTCTCCAACAGTTATGTGCAGAGGTGGCTCCCTTTGCTCTTACTTTCTGCACTATAGTTACTGATGCTTTAACACCTTGCCTGGAATAAACAGAAACCCTGACATATGTATACATAAAATCACAGATGGTCCCCATCTGCCCTTCCCCATGATTTAGCTATTAGCGGTTTCTGCATCCTCAGGTGAAAGGTGTCATCAGTCCCATGTAGTGGCCATTGGCCAGCCATCCTGTGGTCTTCCCCTGCCATCCTCCTTCCACAGCCTCCCCTGGACTTTCTCAGCCAGAATCAGATTCCAAAGCAGAGATATATGGAAGGACAGTCCTGGGATAAAAAGTCTCATCCCCAAATATGTCACCACCATGGACACTTTGCCAAAAGTATCCATTGAATTTCAGCCCCAATATTGTCCAACTTTTAGTAGGTCTTTGTAAGCTTGTTCAGAGTCAAGGCTCTGGTGGAATCCCACTTTTACAGAATGAAATTAGCCAGTGATGAAATCATGCATGGAAATAGGTGCCCATGTGTCCTGGGAAAGGTGCCCACCTGAGGAGGTAGATGTCCTTCCCTGTGGCATTCAGCTTAGGAACTACTTACCTGTAGAAAGCAAGCCTCACTCATTTATTCCACAGGAAGCTTCTGAGCTCAGATGGAAGGTTGTCAAGGCAGTTTAGGAAGATGTGGCACTAACCAATTTCTGTTAGTTAGCTGTGAAAGATTTCTTGTAGATGATTTTGGGCTTAATTCATCACTTTAGATGCAATCCTGAGCCTTTTCTCCCAAACCCACCAGCAGATTTTAATCACTTCTTTCAAATGCAGACATTTTGAAAGCTAGAAGCTTCAGTGGAGATGGAGCATGGGATATAGCCACAGTCTCCTGTCCACTCAAAGCCTTCTTTCAACTACCCAATCCCCAGGTGACAGGTTAAAAATTGCAGGGCTTCTGCAAAACACTCCAGTCTGAGCATATCCCATTCCTCACTTTTCCTAGCCTTATTTGAGAATAGCTGGCATGGAGGTGGACATTTAGCTTTTACTCAGATGAAAGTTTTAAGTCTCTGTGGACATCTCCTAAAAGGAGAGGGTGGAGGATGGAAGGGCAAGAGGGAGGGAGGTTTCTGAAAGGGTGGGGCCCCCATGGAGGATCCAAGTGACTGTGGGGGAGGAGGTCACATGGAGTGGTGGACCAGTGCTAAGTCATTGATGTCTGATTATGATATCCCTGGTAACAGTCAGAGTCTGGCCCTGGGAGCCTGAGCTAGTATAAAATGTGAACAGAGAGGACTGGGTGCAAGGAGGATGCTCCCAAGCTCCTGACCTCCTTCCCAACTCCCCACCATGCAGACCTTGACTGGGACCAATCCCTTCTCTGAATCTGGGACCAGGACACAGGTGTCTGCTCCCTTCCAACACCCACCATATCTACCCTTGTGGCAGCTAAAGAAAAAGTAGAGGAAGAGCAGGCAAAGCCCCTTTGGGATCAGAAAGGAAACACCACACTTCACATGCTCAGGAACCACAGGAGGCACTTTAACAGAATGAGCAACTGTAGGGAATTTAAATGGAGGATTTTGGAGTTGACATAGAAGAAGATGTGACCACTAGATGACAGTAACACACAATCTGGTCATAAGGGTCATGGTGTTGACATCTTTGTAGGCAGGGACCCCTGCAGGAAACTTTCAGAGGTCACAGGTGGGAAGGAGTCCACTGAAGGGGAAGCAGGGCAAGGGGCCCAAGGCAGCTTAGGGTCTTATAAGCATCCATGCCTATTGTACAAATTGAGGGCCTGTGTTGTGCCAGTTTCCTGGGTTATGCAAAGCCAGTTAATACTAAATGGCTAAAAAATGCTTATTGAGCTAATTTTAAGATAATTGGATGTGTAAGTATTTGAGTTAGTCTGTGCCCCAAAGGGTACTTCTTCATGGATCACACTTTGTATTACACCTTTGGGGGCTTCTTGAGATTTTAGTCTAGTTATAGGTCTGGAAGAGAAGAGGGGTGGTGAGTGTGGGTATGGAGAAAAATTAGAAGGTTTTTCCACCTAATTATTTCAGGGCATCCCCTTTCATTTTCCTCTGGTGAGACAGGATTAATCTCTTCAGATGTGAGTTGGATGGCAGACTCTTCAGGGCAGGTTGGATGTTTGATGATGGTTTCTTGAGAAAGAGAGGTGGTGGAAACTCCTTGATGCAAGCTGGAGATTGGGTAGTGCAAGCTTGAGGCTCAGTGGTAACCTCCTCAAAGTGGGAGGATGTCCAGATCCCTTGGGGTAAATTAAAAACTTAATAATAATATATAACAAAAATAAAAATGCAAACATAAAATAAAATAAAATTGATTTCATTGTATTTTTCATCACAGTAAGATCTGTTGTCTTTAATGTACAGTGAAAATTTCTTCTGTAAGTTCTCCCAGTGTCATGTTTTTTGCTTTATCTTCCAAGAAACTTTAGGTTACAGAAAAGTCACATAGAAAATATAGAGGATTCTTCTATACTCAACCCCCTCCCCCTCTCCCACTCATGACTATTAATAACATTTTACATGTGTATGGTACATTTGTTACAATTGATGTTACAAATATTGAAGCATTGCTACTAACAATGGTCAATCATTTACATTACGGTTTACATTTTGCACCATACACTTTTATAGGTTTTACAAAATTCAAAATTGCCTGTATCCATCATTGCAAGATCTTGTAGAATAATTCCAATTCACTAAAAATGTCCTATGTTCCATCTATGCTATTCTTCCTTCTCCTTCCCTTCAGAATCTATGGTAACCACTGTTTCAATTTTTGAAGAAAAGGTTCATAGTTACATGCAATAATACTGAGGGCTTGCCATATTATTCTGTTTTCTTTTATTAGGCACTGCCCAAGTTCTTGAGAGATTCTTGCCCCTTTAATTGAGAACCTAGCAGAGCTTCCCAGGGTGAGAGTTTAATATTTTCTTGTTTATTGTGTAGATCTCCACCCACTGAGATACACTGTGACAAGATGAACACTTTCATATTCCATGGAAGTACCCCCCGGTGCACCATATACCACATATCCCCCACCCCCAATGCCCTGCACCAGTAACCCTTCCCCGCCATATTTCTCAAAAGAACATTCCCTGCATTGTAGTTTTAACCACAGACCTAGAAATACCTAGAGTTTACCTGTTCCTTCCTCCAGGCTTTTTCCCAATTCCATGGAAAGTTCAACCCATGCACATGCTACTATCCCTCACATTCCAGCACTGTAAAACCCAATCATGTCACTGCATCACTATCACCCCATTCACTGCCCAACATGCCCCTTCCACCTTATCATAGGTCTTGTCCATATTGAATCTCAACTCACCACACTCTACTCCCTTTTTGTCTCCTGATAACCTATCTTCCAGACTCTAGCTCTGTGAGCTTGCTCAACTTACTTAAGTCATATATATCACTGAGGTCATGTAATATTTGTCCTTTAGTGACTGGCTTACTTCACTCAACATAAGGTCTTCAAGATTCATCCATATTGTCCCGTGTGTTAATACTGCATTCATTCTTACAGCTGATTAATATTCCATTGTGCGTATATACCACAAATTGCTTATCTATTCATCTGTTGATGGACATTTGGGTTGCCTCCAACTTTTAGCAATAGGGAACAATGCCACTATGAACATTGGTGGACATATACCTGTTTTTGTCCCTACTTTCAATTCTTCTGAGTATATACCTAGAAGTGGGATTGCTGGATCATATGGCTATTCTATAGTTAGCTTCCTGAGGAACTGCATACTGTCTTCCACAATGGCTGCATTATTCTACATTCCCACTACCAGTGCATGAGTATTCGTTCCATTTCCTCTACATCCTCTCCAACACTTGTAGTACTTTGTTTTTCTATAGCCACCAGTCTAATAGGTGTAAGATGATATCTTCATTGTAGTTTTGATTTGCATTTCCCTAATAGCTAGTGATGTTGAGAATCTTTTCATGTACTTTTTAGCTATTTGTATTTCTTCTTTAGAGAAGTGTCTATTCAAATCTCCTGCCTATTTTAAAAATGGCTTGTTTGTCTTTTCATTTCTGAGATATAGGTTTCTTTATATATGCTACATATTATGCCCTTATCACACAGATGGTTACCAAATATTTTCTCCCATTGAGTAGGATGCCTTTTCACTTTCTTGACAAACTCCCTAAAAGTGCAAAGCATTTAATTTTGAGGAGTTCCAATTTATATATTTTTCATTTGTTGCTTGAGTTTTGGGTATAAAGTTTATGAAACTATTTCTACTACAATATCTTGTAGATGCTTCCTTACATTACCTTCTAGGAGCTTTATGGTCTTGGCTTTTATATTTATTTCTTTGATCCACCTTGAGTTAATTTTTGTATAATGTGTGAAATTGTGATCCTCTCTCATTCTTTTGGATATGGATATCCAGTTCTCCAAGGACCATTTGTTGAAGAGGAAATTTCTCTCCCAGTTGAATGGGCTTGGTGACCTTATCATATATCAGTTAGCTTTATATGTGAGGATGTATATCAGCATTCTCAATTCAGTTCCATTGGTCAGTATGTCTATCCTTTTGCCAATATCATGCAGTTTTGACCATCATAGCTTTGCAGTATGTTTTAAATTCAGGTAGCATGATTCCTCTATTTTTGTTTTTTATTTTCCAAAAAATTTTGGGCAATTTGGGGCCCTTGGCCATTCCAAATAAATTTTATAATTAAATTTTCCAATTCAGCAATATATGTTGTAATTTTTATTGGGATTGTGTTGAATCTGTAAATTAATGTAAAGCAGACATCTTAATGACTTTTAGTCTTCCAATCCATGAACATGGAATAATCTCCCATTTATTAAGGTATTCTTTGAGGTCCTTCAGCAGTGTTGTGTAGTGTTCTATATATAAGACATTTACATCTTTAGTTAAATTTATTCCTAGGTATTTGATTCTTTTAGTTACTATTGTAAATGGTATTTTTTTCTTGATTTCCTCCCCAGATTGCTCATTATTGGTGTACAGGAGTGCTACTGATTTTTGCATGTTGGTCTTATATCCTGCCACTTTACTGAACTCATTTATCAGCTCTAGAAGTTTTGCTTTAGATTTTTCAGGACTTTCTATGTATAGGATCATGTCATATGTAAATAGTGAAATTTTTGCAGCTTCCTTTCCATTTTGGATGAATTTTATGTTTTTTTCTTGCCTAAGTGTTCAAGCAAGTACTTCTAACATTATGTTAAATAAGGGTGATGACAGTGGGCATCCTTGTCTTGCTCCATATCTTAGAGGGAAACGCTTTAGCACTTCACAATTGAGGATGATGTTAGCTGTGGGTTTTTCATACATAACCTTTATCATGATGAGAATGTTTACTTCTCTTCTTAGCTTTTGAAGTGTTTTTGTCAAGAAAGGATGCAGTATTTTGTCAAATAATTTTTCTGCATCAATAGAGATGATAATGTGATTTTTTTCTTTTGATCTGTTAATGTGCTACATTACATTGATTGATTTTCTTATGTTGCACTATCCTTGCATACCAGGGGTGAAACCCACTTGGTCAAGTGTATAGGTCATTTGGTGTGTTGTTGAATAGAATTAACAAGTATTTTGTTAATGATTTTAGCACCCAGGTTCATGAGAAATTTGGTCTGTAGTATTCTTTTCTTGTGGTGCCTTTATGTGGCTTTGGACTTAGGGTGATGTTGGCATCATACAATGAGTTAGGCAATATTCCCTCTACTTCTATTTTTTGGAAGAGCTCAAGCAGGATTGGTGTTAGCTCTTTCTGGAGTGATTGGTAGAATTCACATGTGAAGCCATTTGGTCCTGGGCTTTTCTTTGTTGGGAGGTTTTTAATGACTAATTCAATTTTGTTAGATGTTATTGGTCTGTTGAGTTTATCAATTTATTCTTTCATCAATGTAGGCTGTTTGTGTGTTTCTAGAAATTTGTCCATTTCAATGAATTCAAAAATATAGAAATTTAACAAAAAAAAAATTTACAAAAAATTTCTCTGACCACAAGGGAATGAAGCTGTAAATTAATAAGTGACAGGACAGTGAACCAGAATAGACATAAATATATGGAAGTTAAACAACACACCCTTAGACAATCAGTGAGTCAAGAAGAAAATTGCAGAAGAAATCAGTAACTACCTTGAAATGAATGAAAATGAGAACACAACATATGAAAACCTATGGGATGCAAGAAAAGCCGTGTTGAGGGGGAAATTTATAGCCATAAATAATTATAATTTAAAAAGAAGAAAGAGCTAAAATCAAAGACCTAACTGCACACCTGTAAGAACATGAAAAAGAACAAAAAA